>JAFIRS010006744.1:0-32693 GCA_018342105.1 Gonioctena quinquepunctata | reverse complement strand
GGTTATTCTACGGGTTTCTGTTCGGACTTAACTGATTCCTTTTTTATGCCACCGTTGTCATTTATAATATTCTTCCGGATCGGAAGTTGGGGCGGGACTTAGTGTGTTTTATGGTTTTTTAATGAGGGAACATTTATAAACATGATAAGGCTCCTGCTTTGTTTAACTCGTTTCTCGCGTATCTTTTGTTATAATTGGATAATATTTTACTGCCTGACAGGTAGCGGTCGGCTAGTCTGGGAAATAATGATCAGCAAGGATGTTTACACATTTATCGGTAGCGATGACTTGTGATTTATGAGTCGGATACGGTTCTTAATGAGGTGGGCTGGTGTGACTGTCTCTTATCGGGATTTTTGAATGGGTTTGTTTGTGTTCGTACGAGAGCTAGAATTATGGATGCGTTTTCGGTAATGAAAATAAAACTGATTGTCTTATCTCTCAGTGACGTTGAATAGTGGATGATATCTTGTGGCAAGTTTGAATTCTCTTTTGTAAAAGGATTGATCATAACATCGCGTTCCTCTAAGATTCTACCAATTTTGTCGGTGACCCCTTTGATATAGGGAAGGAAAGCTTTGTGTGGTTGGTTATCTGTTGGATTTTGGGAGTCGAGAGAACGGGTTTGATGATGGTCGATTAATCTGCAGATTTGTGTGTTATTATAACAGTTTTGAAGGAGAGCGGTTTTGAGTTTGTTCAAGTCTTGCGGTCTGTTGTGATTGTAGGTGAGTTGAATAACTCTGCGAATGAGAGAGTCTAAGACGGAGTTTGTTTGAGCTGGTCGGAAATGAGAGCTAGCGTGTAGATACCGGTTAGTGTGTGTTAGTTTTCTGTATACTGTGTGAGTGAAGGAGTCATCAGTTTTTGTGATAAAGACGTCAAGGAAAGGAAGTGAGTTCTCGGTTTCGGTTTCCATTGTGATTTCAATGTTGGAGTGGATGTTGTTTAGATGATCTATGAATTCATGTGGCCATATGACGAATATGTCGTCAACGTATCTGAACCAACAAGTAGGTTCGTGGTCGAATGACACTAAGGCCTTAGTCTCGAATTCTTCCATGTATAGATTTGCAACAACTGGAGAAAGAGGAGATCCCATTGGTGCACCTCTCACTTGATTGTGAAAAGTGCCTTTGGAAAGGAAGTACGTACTGTTCATACAATGGTCCATGAGGGTTAGGGTATCTTTGGCTTTATTTTGTGTTTAAATTTGAGAATGTCTAGTGTGTCTACCAGAGGAATGTTCGTAAAGAGGCATACTGTATCAAAGCTCACGAGGATATCAGTGTTTTGGTTTCTATGTGTTTTAAAGAGTTCTAGGAAGTGGTATGAGTTGGAAATCACTTTCCTCTTCTACTTTTATCGATAACTCATATCTATATATTTATATACGAAAATATCAAAAAATCTTGAGGATGCAGTCAAAAATTGGGTTAGGTTATATAGTCAAGCTTTTGGAAACCTGTATTTCCTTTATCAATACATCTAGAAAGTGAAAAAGTTCGAGTCATATGGTAATACAGAAACGGGTTGATAGTTATTTACCTAACAAGTGCGGAAAGCGGTACTTTTCCGCACGTGACGGCAGATAACCGAACGACGCGAAGCGCATGTGTTAGGAAGAACATTTTGCCTACAGGTATAATATATTATATGAAATGAAAAGTGTGACTGTGTGCACGTATCGATATAATCGATGAAAGAAAATTGTATTTCGTGCATAAAATAATTTAATAAATTCGTAGCAAAGCGCTTTCGATAGTTAGGTCATCATCAGTGGATACCTGAAAGTAAGTACTATTGATAGAGACTAAGTTACTGAAAAGTTTTTTTGAGAATTTAAAATATGTCAATTTTCTTTCTCAAAAAAACTTTTCAGTAACTTAGTCTCTATCAATAGTACTTACTTTCAGGTACGCACTGATGATGACCTAACGGTCGAAAGCGCTTTGCTACGAATTTAATAAATTATTTTATGCACGAAATACAATTCTCTTCCATCGATTATAATATATTATGTCTGAAATTTTTATTAGAAACAAAGGATACCTAATATAATTTCTATTTGATTTCAATTCAAACTAATTATGAATAGTATTAAAATTAAATGTACAATTGTAGCATTATTCAAATTTAACGCCGATCGGCTCTCCTTAGATGTGTCGTGAAAGAAAAAGCTTGTTGAATTTTCGCTGAATTATCGCAGGTGAGGATGATGCTTCGCGAGAAACTGATGTCGATGGGGAGCTGGAGTTTGATATTTGAGTATTTGAACATTTCGTTAGAATATGATGAGCAATATTTTTATTTTCGAGCTAATCATCGATGTATGATTCTGTCACAGACGTTGATTTCCATCCACCATGCCCTTTAATGTCGGTGATGTTGGCCCCAGAGTCGGCTAACATTGTGGACTGACGACCGCCGGAAATATGGCCGGTGTATTTCTTAGGATTTGAGAGACCCAAGTAGATAGCAATGTTGGATGGCATTTTGCCAAAAGTATTAACTCCCACACATTGCTTAGTGCATTTTCCCGATTTGAAGAAGATAAAAAACCGCCGATGAAGAGTGTCAACAGCACGCAGACTGGCATATTTTTGTATAATTGTAGGTAGCTTGTTCTTACATTTTTGGGGTCGCAAACCACAAATGTTTTCATAGTGTTGGTTTTTGTGTTCGTGAAGGTGATAACGAAAACATTTTTCTTGTTTTCAATATTGTCTATCGTCATATTCATCGATTTTTCGCGAAGGCACGCACCAGCGATTTCAAAAATGGTAGCCACTTTCATCAAGAGGAAAACGTTGTAGACCAGTGCTGAAGCCTTTGGAAATGGTAAAAAGTGAAAAAAAATAATAGTAGGATGAAACCCATTGGAAAAGGAAGAGAATATAACAAAAATGAAAGGAAAAATAATTTACGGGCGATCTGAGGTCGGGAAGTGGAAGGGGGTGAGTTTTCAAGGGTAAAAAACGGTTTATCTCGATTTCTGGCAAAACTACAAGTCTTATGGAAAAAAGAAGTTGTAGGTAATAGAAAGATCTACAACTTTTGTGTCCACACTTTTTTCACATAACCTCAAAATTCATGTGAAAAATTCAAATAACCAAGTTTTTAGTTTTTTATTTTTATCTTTTACAACAATTTTTTTTTCACGACATTTGGTGAAAACCCCTTTTTTATGTTCCAAACACACTGTAATTTTTTTGATTCAAAATATTTATTTTTTCACCTTCTTTTGACTTAATATCGAAAAACTCCCTAATTTTCAATCGAAAATTCTCCCGTCAAAATATCAGCTTTTTTAAAAAAGTCGGTGGACTTTTTATTCGTTGAAATCTCTACTTTCTGATGGTATAAAAAAAGTACATTACTATGACAGAAAATGCAAAGAAACGAAAAAAACTCGAATCCGAATTCAATAAGACATCTACAATATTTTGAGAAAGTTGTAGAATCTTCTTTAAATTATTTGCGTAGATGCCTATTCATTGTTTTTTTGAGATAACTTATATACCTGAGTGACCTACGGAAAATTTCAGCCCATCAAAAGGTATATCATAGAGAAGTGGGGAAGGGGCTAGGAGGGTCTGGGCCTTACTACCTGTTATTTCTTTGCATTTTCTGAGAACATTTACCATAGTAATGTATATTTTTTTTACACTATCAGAAAGTAGAGATTTCAACGAACAAAGAGACCACCGACTTTTTAAAAAACCTGATATTTTGACGGGAGAATTTTTGATTGAAAATTAGGGTGCTTTTTCGATTTTAAGTCAAAATTAGGTGGAAAAATAAATATTTCAAATAAAAAAAATTACAGTGTGTTTGTGACATGAAAAAGTAAGTTTCCACCAAATTTCGTAAAAATTTTTTTTTTGTAAAAGGTAAAAATAAAAAACCAAAAACTTGGTTATTTGAATTTTTCACATAAATTTTGAGATTATGTGAAAAAAGTGTGGAAACCAAAGTTGTAGATCTTTTCATTACCTACAACTGAAAACAACTTTTGCCCATAGGAATCGTAGTTTTGCCGGAAATCGAGATAAACCGTTTTTTACCCTTAAAAACTCACCCCCTTCCACTTTCCGACCTCAGATCGCCCGTAAATTATTTTTCCTTCCATTTTTGTTATATTCTCTTCCTTTTCAAATGAGTTTCATTCTACTATAATTTTTTTCTGTTTCAAAAATCATCGACCCTGGTCTATTGTCCGGAGCATCAAAAAATAATACAAGACAACAACATTGGGATGCCTTCCTTGAGTCCGCTTTTTTCTGTTAACTGCCACATATTGAGAATGTTACCTCAAAACTCATGCATATTTTGAAAAATTACAATATTAGGATTTTGTAACGTATTTTGTTAACCAACAACAATAATTTTAGAAAAACGAAAACAAAATTAAAAAACATAGAAAAATCAAATGTGGTATATAATACTCCCTGTCAGAATTGTAATCAAACTTATATCGGACAAACTTCGAAAAATATATCCGGACGCATTACGTCTCACAGAAGTGAATGCAATACAGAAAAGTTGTCTTGTGCACTTTCTGAACATGTCATCAAGACTAAACATAATATGGATAATGGGAAAGTCAAAATTTTATGCACCGAAAATAATTATCACAAAAGCCTTTTCAAAGAAATGGTTCACATTGAAAATGATCCAATAGTATGAATTAAGAAAGAAACAGATGCGAATAACTTCACCTTAATCTACAATTACATCTTGAAACTTGAACAATATTATGGGTCTGGTTGCAACATCACACATGATTAGCCGAATAAGTGATCTCAACCTCTTTCTGAATTATGTACAAACCTTTTCAGTATTCATGTATTCATATTCCCGCCAAGGTGTGAGATGGTATCATACTTGTTTTCCCATTTCAACTACTGAGGCTTGATGTCAAGTTGCATTCAGTCTCTGTTGTGATCGTACACAATTAGTAGTAATGTTGATATGTTTTTCATTGTTTCATTACAAACTGTGATTTAAGTATGTGTTGTTAAATTTTATCCTTTAATTTTTGACCATAACCAAAATAAACAGTTAACACGATTTTTTAATTTTCCACACACCTTCATGTGCAGATATTACAATACTTAGTACTTCCACCCATCCCTACCAACACAAAGTAACCGCATATAATAGTATGATCCACAGACTAGTGGATGTTTCTCTGTCAGAAGATGATTTCAATAAAGAATCAAATATAATTAAACAAATTGCAGTCAATAACGAATATAACTCAAGTTTAGTTGACAACATTCATCGAAAAAAATCTATAAAAAGGCAATTCAGGAAGTTTATCCAACCGATTGAAATGCGAAGTCAAATTTCAGAGTTATTACTCATTTCGGAAAACCTTCAGAGAAAATTTCTAATTATTTAAGATATAAAGATGTTAATATTGCTTACAGAACAAATAATACTTTGGAAAAATTTATTAAAAACAAGAGATCACATTGAAAAGTCTGACAAATCTGGATTGTATGAACCAACTTGTGGTACTTGTCCAAGTTTAGAAACAGTTTTATTAAGGGCAAATTCAACATTCGCTAACCATCTCCTGAGTGAAGAGCATTGCTTTGCTCATGACTTTGAACTATTGCATTTAGAAAAGAAAGGTCAAAAACTCAACCTCCTAGGAAGTTCAAAGACAAGAATTCATAATATTTATGAAATTAGGATTGATTTGAATAATTCGCCCCTTTTAGATCTGTAACTTTTTCAACTCTAGATTTCATATTAGTAATCATATTAACTTTGATTTCAGTTGGATGATACGAATGGTAATTGATGAGTCTGTTACTGTTGATTGGTTTTCTATACCATCTTGTGATTATCATGTTATTTTCTGTTCTGATCAGTTTCATGTCCAAGAATGGAACTGAGTTATCATTTTCTTCCTCCACTGTGAATTGTATATGTTGGTTATGACTATTGAATATATTAAGAACTTCATTAACTTGTAGATGGTGAGCAGAAAGATTGAGGTCATCAACATACCTTTTATTTAATAAACGGAATATCAAAATTAACTTTTTTGAGACACTCACCAATTAGATCATCTGATACATAACTAGATAAAATTCTTTTTAATTTTCATGTTAAGTAAGTAACCATTTATATTATATATCACATGTTTTTTATTATATAACATTGTAGATAGTCTTGAGAAAGGAAATAAAGATTTTCGAAAGCTCGACTTAATAACGAAGAATATAATTTGAACTTCCAATATCAAAAATTAATATATATATATATATATATATATATATATATATATATATATATATATATATATATATATATATATATTTATATATATATATATATATATATATATATATATATATATATTTATATATATATATATATATATTTATATATATATATATATATATATATATATACAGTCTCTTAATACGACTGTAAAGGGTAGCATGTGAATTCATGACATTTCCAGGTTAGGCCTTGTATTTTTCAATGTTGATAATATGCCACTCTGTATAAATTCTAGTGATTGTGTTGCTATTCATATTTGATACTGAACAACCATAGTCAATTCACTATACTCAATATATTGATCTACCATAAACGCGAACATTTTTACAATCTAACTAACCTATCATCTTCATCTCTTTCCGATCTCAAAAATTTCAACAAAACAGCACATATCGAAGGATACTTTTCGAAATGAAAGGAAAAAGCCATGATCCACCTGGAGTTATGTGTGTATGATGGATCTTCGATTTATAATAACCTATTTTTCCTGAAGATTTGCATCAACTTCAAATAAATTCATTTATAAAAAATAATTACTACGCCACCTGTCTTCACCTTTTCAAATTTATATGATATTGGATGACCAATACCTACTCTAACAAAATTATCTACTCGTCAGTAAAAGTCTACTAAAGGAGATGTCCTCATATACACCATTTCAAGGAATTACTCTAGTCGATTACTTTCGTTATGTTTATCAACAGACATTATACCCTAAATGTTTTATGTATGTCAGTGATGTTATGTTTAGTTTTGTGGTGAGTTTTCCATGAACTTTCACGTTGGTCAACCTTGTATCGTTTTTTTGAACATTTTGGAGTGTCTGAAGATGGTAAAATACTTTACCGAAATGCATTTCTAATTCCTTTCTTAGCGATAAATGCCCTACTGTGCAGACTTCATCTTTTCTAGTTGATCATTCTGAACTTCACCTAACATGGACGACTATTTTCAAAATATATTAACGTACTCTACCTATCTATTGTCGAATTGATCACCAAACAGCTGCGATTTTATGATTTTTTTTTCAAACGTTTGTTAAAATCAAATATTTAAAATCGGAAATAGGTAATGTGTCAGATAATTTTCTGAACCACAAGTCAAGTTATAATTATCGTTATATTTTATATTACATACTGGAGAGCAATAGAAACCACTATTCTTAGTTTGGCAAGAGTAGAAAATTATTTTCAATATATTCTTCGCTGTGGCAGATTGCGTCATGCCAAATTATATTTTTTCTGTCCCCTTACCACCACTGAGAAAATTCAATAAACGATTCTGCTTCAATTCTGCAGAAACTGATTTCATTATTGGCAGCCCTCTTGCCATTTCTATGCAAATGCAACAACAATTTCCTGTAGATTGTGCAGTATTTTGTTGACGTTCCTATAACATATGAGAAACATAGTTTGTACATATATCATCATAGATATGAAGATCAGATTCAATGAAAAATAGTTTTAAATGCGAATCATGCATGTTGAATATTTCTTTAGCAAGTAATCTTAACGACGAACGTGACGCGGAAAAAAACTTGGTTAAAATAGTACTATAAATAAAAAATTGTCACATCCTGAGGGCCGAAACTTTCAGAATTGTTTGAATAATATGTTTTAAATGGACTACAAAATTGGGTTGAAGTTGAATGGGAAACGTCTTTTAACTTTTATGTATCGCAAGTCTTTGTGCTGTAATGCAAGTGAAGTAATTATTATAAAAAGAAGATTAACTTTACAGAATTGGATGTTTCATATCAAGTTTGAATCTTATAATCCGAAAAACAAATGATATATTGCATTGGATTTTGTCCTATCTCTTGAGATATGTTGATGAATTGTAATCAATAATTCATTGCTCTCAACAATTCTCTTAAGTTCAATAATCATGAATTTCGAGAATCAATCGTCTCTGAACAACTCGTTTTTTTATTCCCCCCAGCAACATTAAGGCATTTTCACTTAGTTATGCCCTCATATTCGTATAGAATAGTGGGAAAGTGTTCATGCGGTTCATTTTTGGTTGAATAGCGCTTTTTTTTTCTTTCAGAGATCCAGCCAGTCTACCGTCATATACCTATTGATACAATATTCAAGTGGACTTTTCCGTGAGTATTTTTTGCATGTTTTTCATGATATTCTTTCAACAAATAAAATACTATAAGGTTTCGAAATCAATGACGATGAAACAAATCGGTTCATACAGAGAGCTTATGAGAAAATACGTGGTCAGAAGTCTCAAACAAACAATATATTTCAATATTTTGTGAAAACTGATCAGTGAGACTGAAACAGACGATGTATGCTCATAAAGATTCATTTCTCTATATTTCTCATTAGTTTTCTATTTCCCCACCAAATTCTCAATCCACCGATAAAATTTCTGTATGTCTCTTATATTAAGTAAATGGAAAATATGTGTCATACATGAATTGAAAAATTATGGAAATAATAATTTAGATATCCTATTGAATTGTTTCTCCTATTCATAATATGGTATTTGAAATTTATTGTGTCCCTTCAGCAGCTTTTCGAATCACAAATCCCTGAGGACTTTGAGGAGATCAATGTGTGTTATCTCTTCTACCATCAACTGGTGCGAATCCAGATTCCATTTTTTCTTGCATGTACAACATCGCACTTCAAGCATGTAGAAGTTTTCCTTTGTAGAATCTGTTCTCTTTTGAGCCTTACTTCATGAGAAGTTTGCATGCCCCGTTAGAAATGTCGTTATTAAATCAGATCCTTCTTGCCGAAGATGACTGAAACATTCGATCTTTTTCGGCTTAATTAGCAGAGATTCGATTGGGTTCAGAGTGAGGGGTAAGGAAGTTTTAGGTCAACAGTAAATTGTATCTGATTATTGTATATTTGTAGTGTACAAGTGTATTGAGTTGTATTTATATGTCATCCACGTGCGTGTTTTTTATTGTCAAGAATTTGGAGCAGTATTTATGTTATATAGTAGCAAAATATATGGCTTTGGAATTATCGTGAATCATAGCTTTCGTCATCTAGTACCTTAAAAAATGTTATTGAATATAGACTAACATATTGCCACTGGGTTGCCTGGTCTAGCCCGACTGATATACCTAGAAAATCACTTCTGGTGGCTTTTGCGATTTTTCTGCAAATAACTCCTTAAATACGCATTTATCAAAAAAAATAATTCTCTGTAGATATACATACCTATGTCATTTTACCGAAAAATTGGTGTTTAAAAAAAAAATTCAAAATCGAAACATAACTAAAAGCGATTCTGCATGGAAGAGTTCGAAAGGAGAAACGCCACTGATGTGCTCCACTTTTTCAAAAATGTTATAGCAGCTTGGGTTTCAGGCATTATTGCTTGGAAAGTGTTATTTCTTCGAATGTAACCTATAATTTACAACTTTCTGTTTCATTTTACGATTATCCAGGACATATCCAATATTTTCAGCAGAAACTTTAGGAGAAGTGTAACTAACACTCACAAAAAACTGTTGTCACCACCGGATTAGACGGGAGTAGTAAATTGTTGGAAATTTTTCCGAAAAAAATTGGTATGCGTAATATTGCGTTGGAATATCTTATTTTTGAAAAATCAATAACGTCCTAATTTTCGAACTATGCCGGATAGGGACATTTTTGCTTAAATTTTTGTTTATATTTTGTCAAATACAAATACCTATTTCATGAAAATCACCTGAAATTTCTTATGTAGGAAATGTATATCTACAAAAATACTCTTGCACTTTCTTCTGTACCAAAATGCACATTTCAAAAGTTATTCGCAAAAATTCCAAAAACAACCTAAACCAGGCAACCCAATAACAATATGTTCATATAAACTCATGCTAAAATTCTTTCTGTGGAAATTTTAAGGGTATCTTACGGTGGCCATTTTACCTCAAATAGTCTGGTTCACAAACTCGAAATGGTGTTGATTCTTGCTAAAGCTCGTAAGAATATGAGTAACGATTCATTGGATTTGGAATGACGTCTAGAAAAATGTGCAAAAGTTTGAAGGAACCCGTACATAAACAATGAGCCTTTTTCCTGAGAATAGTGCGGCAAATTTGTCACGAGAGGCAGCACTTGTGGTAGGGAGAAACATCGAACCTTCTCCATTTAAGATAGTGTTATTTAAGTGATACAGTTGAATTATTCGGAATAATTAGGTAAATAAAGATTTTTTTAACCATAATGCTAACAAAACGTCGTAGTTCTGCGAACTGTACTTCAGATAATAGATATCCGGAGAAAAATGAGTTTTTTATATCATTCGTAAAACCTCACATTACTGAGATTAGATGTGATAAATGGATCCATGCTTCGAGGAGAATGGATTTAACAATAGAAAAAATGAATAAATATTCATATGTTTACTCTAAACATTTAATTAGTGGTGAAGGTCCAACTGAAGAAAATCCTGATCCAGTTTCTGCAATGATTAGTAAGGTAGGTTAGGTAAATGTGAAGGGGTCGTGCTCATGCTCCCTGAAAATAGCTGTATGACTTTTTTCACGAGTTTTTGCCTCCTGAATACGAATCCGAAAAAAAAACGAGACATATTGACTCTCTCCTTCTTCAGGAGGTCATTTTTAGTCACGAATATCACTCACAATGCCTTTTTCCTACCACATTTAACAAATGAAATTTAGAAAATGTGAAAAAATAGGTTAGATGTAAATGATGAAGGAGTATTTTTTCGATGTAACCGGCTACATTTTGTGAAACGTACCGAAAATGAGTGATTTGGTGTTTGTAGTTCAAGCTGGTAAGAAGAAGGAGGCATTGTGAGTGATTTTTGTTCCCGAAAACGGTGCCTAAAAAGTACCTCTTGAATAATTTTCACTTTAATTAATTCATTTTTTCCGGAAAGTTTGAGCTGCGTTTTAATGTTACTACATTATTATCCTTCACACTAGAAAATTTCAATTTGGCTCCTGGAACGTCGTCTTTTGTGAAAAACATTTTTTTGATGTTTATTTTTACATGAATTTTAATGTGAGTTGGGTAATGTTTGTCCCTACCGGACTACTAGCGCTGCTAGTGAGGAATTTTTGCGTATGAAAACATGATTTTTCGTTAGCCGCATTTTTCTTCTTTCAGTTAAATTTTTGTTAGCTCAATTTGATTAATTAGATCAAAAGTTATAACAAATTTAGTGTAAAAGGCTCCAAAGCTGCACTTCAGAGTCGCCGCCTCACATTTTCGCACGTTAGCTTACAGTGTTTATTCTGAAGACAAATTTTATATACCTTCTTGATGTAAAATTTCTTATTTTTGCGAGAGGCACCATTAGTTATTAATTTTTTTAAATATTCAAATTCAATGTAATTTGTCAATTAATTTGTTAAATAATTAATTAAGCACACACTTTACGGTTGGTAACTTTATATTCATGGTTCCCAACATCATCACTATGCACAGTAAAAAGCTACCACCATCCTCCAACTTCTAAAAGCTAAAATCTAATATTACTACACTAGTATACGTAGAGCGTCAGATGAGCACTAAACTTACCGATCAACTATTCTCTCGTATTCTATCTCTCTCTAACATTCAAATATGATATTTTCGATCCAATATGAAGTACATCAAAAGATAAACTTATATTCCTATTCTAAACAAGAATTTTAAGCAGGAACTCATTTATAAAAATGGACATTTCGTATTTGATATGATTTACACTTATATTAACGAAGAAAACAAAAATTTACCCTGCGTATACTATGTTTGAGGTCTTAATATGATGGTTAGATAAGCTGATTTTTTTTATATAAACATTATCAAAGTTTATTTAACAAAAAATTTCACGGATTTGTTTATTTTTTTGTTTTGGCGAAATTTTATTATTTATTCATTTTCTTCAATAAATCTAATCAAACTTTCATGAAGTACAGATTACAAGCTTCATAAGGTACTATTGGAAAATCTTGATATCACAGTTTGAACTAGAGTTTTTTGTTTTTAAAGCATGGCCTAATTATTGAAATTTGTCATTTTTTGAAATTATTCAATATTTTGACCCTGTATTTTTTTAAATGATTTTTTTCTTCCATTTGCACATCTCCTGAAGTTTCATTCTGGAAGGTAACTTTACAAATTTTAGATGTTTATCTTGCAAATTTAAAGAATGGCAGATCTTGAATTGATTTCATAGAAAATTCTATCTTACTGTTTTTACCCAATTGACGAATTTCTGTCAACTAGCCATGAACACATGATACTCACCCCAACTTCCTGAACCCTCTAAACAATCCATGTGATACTACTTTACTGTTTCTTTTTTCAAATATTTGTATATGTATAAGTAATTATCCCAACATACAAAACGTATTAGCTGTAGAATTGGCATTACGTCTATAACCAAACTAGTTGGTTATCATTTAAATTTTTAGCTTCTACTTCTGGAACTTTTTCATTATTCTTCGATGACTGTTTTAAATGTTTTAATATATCACATGTATAACTGTCACCCTGTAATCTTGACATGCTACAAAAAAAACAATTTTATGTGTCGTGGTTTAATAAATATGTATGCATTTAAATGAAATTATGACATTGCGTTGTTTTCAATTGTTATATTATTGATTATTGAAGCTAACATCGAAATTTAAAAACGAAAAAAGGTTAAAAAATTTTCCATTAATTATCATTACTGTTTTCATATATGAATATACTATTTGATAACATACATTTTTAATTTTTAGTGCTATTTGTTTAAAAAAAGTTATAAACAAATAGATTTTTTAAATTTTTTTTTTGCCATTTTATTCATTAGAAACTATCATGATAAAAAAATCTTAATTGTTTATAATTTTTTTTTACTTTTTCCATTATTTAAACAAACTATCAAAACAAATTGTCTTTAAAATTAATTATTTGCGATTGAAGTTTTTTGTTAGCTTCTCACTCGAGAAGCAGCTTTTGTTTATTTACAAATTATCATGTTTTTGGATGAAATCTTTCAATTTAACTCGATTTTTTCAATATTTTCCCAGTAGAAATAACATGATAATAAAATTACCAATAAAAAAACTTTTTAAAGACAAGCTTTCATTTAAGCCGTGTAGTAAAACATATAAAATAGGTTTAAGTTGTCACTGACAATGATTTAATTAATTTTTGTTAAATTATTTGGTTTCGAAAAGCTTGTCACGCGAAGTGTACCAATTAATTTGATCGGGCAATGATTGATTGGTGAGTAAGAACTTGTCAAAGTATTTAATTTTCACAAAGTATTCATAAAAGTAGGTACTAACTAATATCATTGGACAATGATTGGTTGGTAAGTAACAACTTGTCGAAGTATTAATTTTATTAAATTTCGCGCTTTTTGAAACCAAATAATTCAACAAAAAATAAATAAATCATTGTCTGCGACGACTTGAAATCATTTTATACGTTCCAGAATACGGCTTAAATAAAAGCTTGTCTTTGAAAAGTTGTTTATAAGTTATTTTATTTTTTGCTTTATAGTTAGTTCGCCTTAATCTGTTCATTTCTATAGGGCATCGTTATTACAAGGTCACTTTCCTGTAAGTCTTGAGCTGAAAGAAATCATGATCTTTGACTCCAAAAATTCCCACAAACCAATTTTGAATGGAATCTGACCATAATCACAAAACTCGTCCGCCATGCTGAAGTCACCATCTTGAATTTATAGATATTGACGAAAAATTCTTGATCTCCTAAATTTATGAATTTCAACCAAAAATTCATAATCTTGGACCTTGAAAAGACCCGCATACTAATTTTGAATCGAATTGGACCATAATCACAAAACTCGTCCTCCATCTTAAATTCATAAATGTTGACCGAAATTTCATAATCTCCGACCCCGAAAGCCACCACATACCAATTTTGAATCGAATCGGACCATAATCACAAAACTCTTTCGCCATATTGGAGACGCCATGTTGAATTTATGAATTAAAAAAAAAAACATAAACTCCGACCCCGAAAACCCCCACATACCCATTTTGAATCAAATCGGACCATAATTACAAATCTCGTCCGCCATATTCTCTGAGAATAATTTCATAATGCATTGTCACCGGAATTATGAACACCTGCCAAATTTCAAATTAATCGGACGACTAGAAGCCTGTCAAAATTCACTTGCAAGATTTGACCCTATCTAAGGAAAGAACGAACAAGTGAAACTAAATAAAAGCTTGTAAAAATAGAAAACCGGACCGGAGTTAAACGATTTCCTGAAAAAAGTATATTTTTAAATAAACAATAGTTATTAGATATATATATATAGAATGAATAAATATAGCAAAATCCTATAAAATAATATAAAGGGGATACACAGCAGATGATTGATAATTAAAGGGCGTTTATTATTTAATCTATTAGAGCTATTGGCTAGATCAAATTCAAATCAATTTGGTAGATATTTTATCACTGAATAATATCACCTAAAGGTCTATTGGTGAATATAAAATATCAAGAATAATTTCAATTCAGTGCCTGTAACTAATGATCAATAATAGTTACATACTTAATCAGATAGGTACTCATTTCAAAGATCAGTTAGTTCTTTATAAAAACTTTCCGCATGCTGATTATCGTATCTGTAATAGTTCAAAAGGTAAAGATGTTAATACCTTAACAAATTCAATGGCATACAATTGTTTTTATTATTCTTCATATGATAAAAATATAAACACATTCAGTGATTCTTATAACAAATTGTTTTTTAATATAAAATTAAATTATAAGGAAACAAAATTGTAACCTTGTAGATAATTGCAAATGAATAATTTTAAATACAAACATGTGTCTCAATCTCTTGTTTAGATAATGAAAAAAGTAAACAAACGATTATAAACAATAAAAAGAAATAATAATATTTTTTAATAAATAATATGGAAAAAAAAAATTTTTTTTTTTTAAAAATAGCAGTAAAAATTTGAGAATTATGTTATCTCATGGTATTTTGGTATATAAAAATAGTAATTATAATTAATATAAATAAAAAAAATCACTGTTTCTTTTTAATTTTTTTTTGTTTCTTATTAGATTCAATAAATGATAACTAATATATTATAACAATTGAAGACATCGAAATATCATAATCTCATATAGTAAGTTGTGATGGAAGCTCCACGAAGTGAAATAATTTCAGCGGCTTCTGTTAAACAATTATCCGAAATAAACCGAAACTCTTAAAATATTTGTTAAGTAAAAATAGGCTAATTTTATGAAAAAATCAGTTAAAATTGTTTTTACTGGGATACTGTTTTTTTAAGTATACAGATAATACCATATTTCTTTCCAATTTTAAAACTAATATTTATAAGTATATGTTTTTTACTTGTTACGGCCGGTTTTGGGGCATCGTAACGGCTTTGCGCTCGCTTTCATGTCTGTTTGTCCGGTACAAATCTTGTAATCGATTTCAAACTAACTTCCCGGTGAGCTAGAGACTTGAAACTTCGGAAATAGTTCGGAACCGGATAACAATACAATACTTACTCCTTTTCTTGTCCGGCTGTTCGTTTTCTTACGGAGCACACAAAATCTCCATAGCAGAATGATCGATGAGTGAATGTGTACTAAATTCGACTGCCTTCCGAATATTCACTCGATATAACAACGAAATTATAGTGAAAATGAACCGTTTAAATAACATTGAAAAAATTTTAAACTATTTTCCCGATGAGCTAGAAACTTGAAAATTTAAACATATCTCAGAACTGGATGGCAATGCAATATTAAGTCGCTTTCTTGTCCGTCTGTTTGTAGCTTGTTTATTGTCTGTAATAATAATAAGGAGCAATCGATTTTAAACCAACTTCCCAATGAACTAGAGACTTGAAACTTCAGACATAGCTCAGAACTGAATGATAATGCAATATTAACGCGTTTTTGGTTTGTGCGTTTGTTCGTTGGTTTGTAATAATAATAATTGTGGCGAAATCGAACTAACTTCCCGAAGAGCTAGATACTTGAAACTTCAAACATAGCCCAGAACTGCATGACAATGCAATATTAACTCGCTTTCTTGTCGGCCTGTTTGTTTGTTCATCTGTGACGATGATAATCATAGTAGTAGTAAGAAGCAATATATTCTAAAGTTACTGAAATAAACCTGAAATTTGCCATACGTCTCTATCATAATCTCATTAAGACATTTAAAATCGATTGTTAAATTTCACCCAGTCAAGAATAAAAAGCAGTAAATTATTTTTCGTAATCCCATACAGATTTATAACCCCATACAGATTCTTCACCCCATACGCAGATTGTCTTGAAAATTTGAAATTGTGATATTTTAATAGCTATCAAAATACTTGTAAGATTCAAAACGGAAAACGTGGAGCGCATGCAATAGATAATAATTGATGCATATCACTAATAAATAATAGTTTTAAAAAACTAAAAAACACGCTTTTATAGAAAATCAGACTAAAAAAATAGAAAGAAAGAAAAAAAATTATTTTATTTAAAAAAAAGCGTGGGGTGCATGGTATCGCCTCGGCCAACAATTGCCTGTGATCTGAGACATTTCTTACTTTACTGCCATAGGTGTGTAATGTACTATATAATCATTGATACCATGCACCCCACGCTTTTCTAAAAATAAAATACATTGTTTTCTTATTTTCTATTTTTTTAGTCTGGTTTTCTATAAAAGCGTGTTTTTTAGTTTTTTAACTATTATTTATTTCCTACTTTTTAGTGTGGTTTATTTATAAAAGCGTGTTTTTTTATTTTTTTCTAAACTATTATTTTTATTATTTTTTTGCAAATTAAAAAATGGAATAATCTTATCAAATTAGGTAATCATAATCTCCGACCCTAAAAAGCCCCACATACCAATTTTGAATAGAATCAGACCATAATCACAAAACTCGTCAACCATTTTGGAGCCGCCATCTTGAATTTCTTGATTTTGATAAGAAAATCATAATCTCCGACCACGAAAACCCTCAGATACCAATTTTGAAACGAATCGGACCACAATCACAAAACTAGTACGCAATATTGGAGCCGCCATTTCATTTTTTTCCACACAAAAATTTCTTAATGCATTGTCACCGGGATTATGTACACCCGCCAAATTTTGAATCATTAGGATGTCTGGAAGTGGGTCAAAATTGCGTCCGAAGGAGTCGGTTACAAACAAACAAACATACAAGTGAAGCTAATATAAACCGTGTAAAAAAGCGTGGGGTGCATGGTATCGCCTCGGCCAACAATTACCTGTGATCTGAGACATTTCTTACTCTACTGCCCTAGGTGTGTAATGTAATATATAATTATTGATACCATGCACCCACGCTTTTTTTTTTAAAATAAAATACATTTGTTTCTTATTTTCTATTTTTTTAGTCTGGTTTTCTATAAAAGCGTGTTTTTTAGTTTTTTTAAACTATTATTTATTTCTTACTTTTTAGTGTGGTTTATTTGAAAAATCGTGTTTCTTTAGTTTTTTTTAAACTATCATTTTTACTATTTTTTTGCAAATTTAAAAATGGAATAATCTTATCAAATTTATTAATCATTATCTCCACCCCAAAAACCCCCACATACCAATTTTGAATAGAATCAGACCGTAATCACAAAACTCGTCCGCCATTCTGAAGCCGCCATTTCGAATTTTTCAATTTCTACAAAATAATCATAATATTCACCCCAAAAACCCCCACATACCAATTTTGAATAGAATCAGACCATAATCACAAAACTCGTCCACCATTTTGGAGCCGCCATCTTGAATTTCCAATTTCGACAAAGAATCATAATATTCGACCCCAAAAACCCCCACATACCAATTTTGACTAGAATCAGACCATAATCACAAGACTCGGCCGTCATTTTGAAGCCGCCATCTTGAATTTTGCAATTTTTACAGAAGAATCCTAATATTCGACCTCAAAAACCCCCACTTACCAATTTTGAATAGAATCAGACCCTAATCACAAAACGGAGCCGCCCTCTTGAATTTTTCAATTTTGACAAAAGAATCGTGATCTCCGACCACGAGAACCCTCAGATACCGATTTTGAAGCGAATCGGACCATAATCACAAAACTCGTACGCCATATTGGAGCCGCCAAAGAGTCGGTTACAAACAAACAAACAAACAAACATACAAGTGAAGCTAATATAAAGCGTGTGAAAATGTTATTACGCTGCAAATGATATGAACTGCTGTGCGAGTTTTCTCAACGACAGCTACGCTCTTTCATAGCTTATAAAAATTCACAATAACAAATTTTCATGACAATCTGTTTGGATTTAGGCATCTGTATGGTGTTATAAATCTATATGGGGCTAGGATAAATTATTTTATACTTTTTAGTCCGTTTTATAAACGTGGTATATTAAAAATATTTTTTATCTATATAATTATTTTTTAACATTAAATCAAAATTGATAATGATAGAGATAGGGACTTTTTAATTGGAAATTTTTTTATCTTTTTTTATTTCTCCATAATTGTTGATAGATTCAAAGTCATTTGCGAAAATCCAAATTCACTTTCATCTTAATTTTGTAATAACTTTTGCTACTGAATATGTGCGGATTTGAAACTTCTGTATATTTTTCTAGACGTCATTCCGAATACAATGAGCCCCCACTCATATTTGCACGAGCTTTAGCAAGAATTAGGTAATACCCTTTCGAGTTTGTGAACTAGACTAAAAAGCATGTTTTGAATCGAAGCGGCCGATATTTGATAAAAATCCATATTATAGTAAACAAAAGATAAAGCGAAACGTGTCCTGGTTCGGTAAGATCATTTACGATATATTTCTCTATATGATGCTAGGAAGTATTCAACCAAAGAAGTCAGGCTTCATTCGTATCACTGTGACTGATTGTGGAACGTTTTTCATTCATCATTCGCTGGAGACCATTGATATTCAGAAAACGTCAAGGACATTTCCCAAGCAAACCGCACTCAGAGAATAACATAAGGCATTTGAATGGAGTATCTCCAACAGCTGAAAGCGATGTTTGCATTTGGTCCTCAATTTACATGAATCTGCATAATTATGTTTGAAAAAATATATTTGTTCGCCGTTGGTGTTCTCTTCATTCTTAACAATGGCTTCCTGATGCAACGACTACATTACCATAATTATCTGCGACAAATAACAGCCAATAGTTATTATTATTCATTTCTTACTATTCCGTGCTACCCATTATTTTATTTTCTATTAACATTTGAACTGCCTAAAAATATGATGATTGGTCAGGTTATAGACGCTTCTTTTTTTTGCTTTATCAATTTCAGGTATATTTTATGGAAAGACTTCCTTACGCATATATCTTTAAGTAATATATATATATATATATATATATATATATATATATATATATATATATATATACACACAAAACTAGGGATATTGGTGTCAGCAATGAAAAAGTAAACTCTTTAAGGTTCATCCGAGCTTTCGGAAATGTTTATTTCCATCATGAGGGATACTACAATAGAAAACAATAGTAATACATTTTCAAGTGCGAAACATTATGCTACTCACAACTTTGTTGAGGTTGGTTTCAATGATGTTAAACATATTCATCTAACATAGTGATACAGAAGAAAAAACGTAGATCAAGGAATGAAATAAAGTTCAAAGTTACTACAACCACATTAGCATTGTTTGAAATTATATAAATATAAATGTGTACTCAATGTGGTGTGAAAAATGAAACTGACAGGTTAGGAATAAATCCCACAATTATATTTAAGCCAACGACACCTGACAGGTGTCACTTGGAAATAGTTACACTGATGCCAACTATTAGATTAGTACCAACTGATGTTACCAAGTGGCGGTAGTGATAATAGGAACTATTATTTGATATTACATTGTTGTCGAATTTGATTGATATCTAAAGACAATAAAATAGAGTAGATCTCACTCAAAGGGTTGATATCTGTTTTTTTATTTACTAAATTGTTTTCTTGGGAAATGAAAGCCATTTCTAAGAATGTTCTCTAAGATGTATTTGACTCTGTCGCTAGCACTTTCACTGAATCGTAATTTATCTGGTGGTCGAATTTATTCACTGTTCTGCCAGAGCACATCTTTCAGGATGCAATCTGCAGTCACTTTAATGAGGAATTATTCTGTTCGATAATGATCTTCGCGTCTGACCAATATATTGTTTATTACAGCCATGACAAGAAATACTATAAATTACATTTGACATTGAAAGTATTGGAGTTTCATCTATATCTTTAGAATAAATTGATCTGATGGTAAGAACTGTTTTATAATATGATATTTTAAATTTTTCAGGATTGTGAAATGATCTGGCAAGTTTAGGAGTGATCTCTCCTATATATGGTAATGAAGTGAAACAAAGTTGAGTAGGGGTAGTGTTAGTTTCATTGATGTTTGAGACACTTCGTGATATAACTGTTTAAGGCTAGTGCTTCTAAGTGAGACGAAGTATTATATATAATGTAATAACTCGAACATTGTCTCAAACGACAATGAAACTAACACTACCCGTACTCAACCTTTTTTCACTTCATTACCATATATAAGAGAGGTCACTCCTAAACTCTCCAGATTATTTCACAATCCTGAAAAATTTAAAAAATCATATAAAACAGTTTTAACAATCAGATCAATGTATCCTGAAGTTAAAGATAAAACTCCATTACTTTCAATGTCAAATGTAATTTATAGTATTCCTTGTCATGGTTATGATAAACAATATATTGGTCAAACGCAAAGATCATTATCGAACAGAATGATTTATCATAAAAGTTACTGCAGATTGCATCCTGAAAGATATGCTCTGGCAGAACATGTGAATAAATTTGACCACCAGACGAATTACGATTCAGTGAAAGTGCTAGCGACAGAGTGAAATACATCTGAGAGATCATTCTTAAAAATGGCTTTCATTTAAGATATTAACCATTTGAGTAAGATCTACTCTTATTTATTGTCTTCAGCTATTAATCAAAATTGACAACAATGTGATATCAAATAATAGTTGTTTTCAAAATTGCCGCCACCTGGTAACATCAGTTGGTACTAATCTGACAATTGGCACCACTGTAACTATTAATACTTTCAAATGACAAATTCACTAACCCCTTCTCACCTATTCAGAGACGGAATTATCTAATAAGTTTCAACACGTTTTCTTTATTTGTAACTGGGAGCCAAAACAACTATTTGCATCCTAACTTAAAAACTAGCTGAACCCTTATACAAATTTTCACCCCCTATTTCACACTGAAACACGTATTCCTTCATTTATAACAAATCCCAACTTGAAAACAAACGGAACCCCTATACAAACTTGCAGTCTCCATTTAACCCCCCATTTCACCCGCTTAGGGGTTGAATTTCCAAAAACATGTATTTTTTTATTCGTAACAAAGACCTCAAATACCAATTTTCAATACCCCAACTTAAAAACTAACGGTTCTCCAATACAAACTTCCATATGGGTTCACAATACATATCAAAATTCAATATAAAGATAACCATAATATTCTTATTTTTTTTATGTTCTGGTTCCCACGAAAAGGGATATCCTGTAATGTTCAGAGAACATCGTGGGAACCAAGGGAAAGAAGGTAGGAGTTGGTGTTCTTCTTAAATTTCTGGAGGTTGTATGCCTCGGGAAACACCTCCCTAGGCAATGAGTTCCAAAGCCTCGCTGTTCGTTTGATGAACGAGTCTTTGGAAAGTGATGTTCTGCAGGTCTCCAAAGTGACCACGAAGGGGTGTGATGACTGAACTTGTCGGGTTAATCTCGGAGAGACTGCCAAAGCAGGAACGATTGTTGATATTTCAGAAGAGCATCGCCCATGAAAATATCTATAAAATAGAGACAAATCACCAACTTTTCTACGGTGTTCCAGACAAGTGAGCGAGTTTGTAAGCGAGGCATCACCGACGAGACGAATTGCCCTTCTTTGGACAGAATCCAATAGCCTCAGGATATGTTTAGGTGCCGCGCTCCAAATATGGGAACAGTATTCCAGGACAGGTCGGATCTGTGCCTTATAGATCATAAGCAGCTGAGTGGGGGTGAAATAGCTCTTGGCACGAAACAAAGAACCAAGTTTTTGGGATGCACTTTTGGCAATGGACCTCACGTGATTTTCCCAGGAAAGGTTATTGCTGATAGTAATACCAAGCATCGATATGGATGACTTCAGTGGTATGGTTACTCCTGACAAAGTTATGTTAGGCACAGGGAGATCGGCTTTTCTAGAGAAAAGACATGCTTGTGTTTTGTTTGCATTGAATTCTACCAAGCCATTAGATCCCCACTCGAGAATTGTTGCTAAGTCCATATTTATATTATTAACATTTCTTCCTCGTTCATTTTCTGGTTTCACGGGCTGATATAGGGGCCCTGGAAGAAAGCGGTATGGAGGGTACTATCATCGGCAAAGCTGTGTACTGGACATGAAGTTGCTTTCAACAGGTCGTTGATGTGAAGTAGAAATAGTGTTGGTGCGAGAATAGATCCTTGCGGAACACCAGCATTTATGAGTAGAGTGTCAGATGAAACTCCATCGACCACTACATGGAGAGACCTGTTTGAGAGAAAACTAGCAAGCAGAGAACACAGCTGAGGGGCAAGCCATAAGACGGAAGCTTGGCGAGGGGTCCCTGGTGCAAACTCGATCGAACGCCTTGGAGATATCTAATGCCACAGCTAAAGTTTCTCCATACTTTTCAATAGATAGCTGCCATATATGTGAGACGTAAGCGAGTAGGTCACCAGTTGATCTCTGATGGCGGAAGCCATATTGCCTATCGTTGACAATTCCTGAGTCTTCCAGATATTTCATGAGCTCGATGTTGATGGCTTTTCCATGACCTTTGAAATGATAGATAGCAGTGCGATAGGTCTGTAGTTGCTAGGTAGGGCCTTTTGCCTTTTTAGGGACTGGCTGTACTCTTGCAATTTTCCAATTGGACGGAAATACCCCAAATTGTAAGAGTGGTTGAACAACTTGCAAAAACAGGTGTTAGTTCGGGGCACATTTCTTGAGAACAATCGGCGGGATTCCGTCAGATCCACAGGCTTTGTTGGTGTTGAGACCCAGCAAAATCTTTCTGATAGTACGTTGGCGAAAGGTGATCTCGGGCATGTGACTGTCAATAGGTATAATGTTCGGGGGTTGTTTTCCCGATGAATCCAGAGTGGAATTTTCAGCAAATAGGTGCGCAAAGATATTGGCTTTTTCCTGGGCAGTCGTTGCTAGTGTTCCATCTTCTTTGGTTAGAGGAGGAAATGAGCTGGAAGTGAAGTTTCTTTCCACAGCTTTGGCGAAAGACCAAAATGAACGGGATCCGTTAGGACATTCAGCAAGTTTTGATCTTATTTTGGCATTGTGGGCATCTTTTGAGCATTCTATTGTCTCTTTGCATATGCCTCTAGCCTCGACATATGCTGCTCTGGTCTCAGGGCCCGGATTTTTCAGCCATCGATGGTATGCTGCCTGTTTGGAAGCCACAGCTCTAGAGCAGTTTCTGTTGAACCAGGTCTTTTCGGATGATGTTCTTCTTTCGGTATTCGGTATGTAAGTTTGCATCCCCAACATGATGATTTCAGAAATTGTCTCAGCACATCGTGTTGGATCTACTGAAGAGAAACAAACTCTCTTCCATGGAAACGCTGAGAAAAACATACGAAGACCTTCCCAGTCGGCCGAATTTTAATGCCACATGAGACGGGGTGGTATTGTGCAGCTCGATGGTAAATGGAAAGAGCATGTTGTGGAGATGAGGGTGTGATCAGAGTTTCCAAGTGGGGCACAAACTTCTATTCTGTACGGGTCAGGATTGGTGGCGAGGAAAAGATCTAGTGTATTGGCAGACTAGTTGTTGACATCAGGGATGCAGGTTGGTAGCTCGACCAGTTGTTCTAGACCATGAGTGATGGCGGAGGCCTCGGCTTGACGACCCGCATCATCTGTTTTGTTGAAGAATTTGAGCCAGGCAGCGTTATGTACATTAAAGTCTCCCATGATTATGGTTTCAGCTGTTGGATGGTTCTCCTGAATGTAGTCCAGTTTGAGTGATAAAAACTCAAGGAGGTCGTTATATGAAGGTTCATTAGGTGATAGGTAAAGGCAGCAGAGGAACTCAACACAATAATGAATAAAACAGATTCACGAACAGTAATGTGTTAAAAACAATATAATTTAGTAGAACAATAATGAACTATGCTTTATAAATGAAACAAATAGAGATATACCTTTTTTCCGTTATTCAGACATATATTATTTATCTGGTGTTGGGCATCATTGATAATAAGCATTATTGTTGCTGTTCACTGTAGGGTACCTGTCTGGTGAACTGAATTCAAATTGATCGTTTGTGTAGAAATGAGAAAAAGTGTGGTAGAAAGAACTTTGGAGATGAATAGAAGAAAAAAAACTAATTTATCTATTCATTAGTAAGACGCTGGATGACTGAAATCGGAATGCACATGTAGTTCGGTTTGTTTTGACTCATTTTATATTTGTTGAGGATGTGGTTGTAGCATACACTCAATCTTTCTGTGTCAGTTCTCAGGTTAACAGTATCAATGAGGAATATATGGATCATTTCGCTAATGTTTCTTTTCTACAGATTCATTTCTCTATCAACAATATGGGCTTCATCAAAATCAAACCCGTGTCTTTCAGTAAAGTGATGTAATGCCAACGCTGTTTTGTTGGGTTTATCTTTGTGTTTTCCATACAGTCATGATTGTGTTGTTATATGCGAGTTTTCAGGTGTTGTTCTGTCATTCCAATATAACACTTTCGGCAGTTGATATAATTCATTCTATAAACCAGATAAGAGCAGTCAAAGGTTGGAGGTACGTCTTTCAGTTTCGTAAATACACTTTTGATTTGATTGATTGGATAAAAGACTAATTTTATTTGAGAGGGTTGTGAGTTCTCAGACAACACTGAATTTTTTTCAGATAAACCTTTCATATATGGAAACCCATAAAATGTACGGCAAGTGTCATTAGAAATAATTTTTTGGTGTGCTGGAGGATGGTTGTATTCATTAATAATTTGATTCACTAGATATTTGGGATAGTTTGTTATCTTTTTGTAGTTGTTCTACTTTAATTTCATTATCTTTGTGGAATTCTAGGCTGCTAAGATGATGGGCCCTAAATAATAGATTCTTGATGGTTCCGATTTTTTGTTTTAGAGGATAATTTGAATAATAATTCAGCAGCCTACCAGAACTTGTGGGTTTGGAATACCAGTTAGTTTAGAGAAGAATATCATCAATGACACTGAGCTAAAGATACTCGAAACAAATAATGCAGTGTGCCCTAAGTTATACGATCTTCGAAAACCCATAAGCAGACTTTAAGTTTGAGACCACTGGTGAGTTGTATAGATGCACCTTCATATAAACTAGCTGTTTTTATTCACATCATTTTGGCACAATTACCAACCACATTTGAATTTAATGTTAAAAACTCGTTTGAAGTTGTGGAATTCTCCAAAAACGTAGTCCTGCCTAGAGGATACATTCTCATATAATTGGATGTTGTTTCTCTCTTCACAAATATACTCAAAAATCTAATAATGAATATAATAAAAAGTAAATGGACATTTTTATCCGCATACACCTCACTTGACTATGATTTATTTACTAGAATTATAGAGTATCTTTCCAATTCAAGTTATTTTTCATTCAATCGGAAGTTTTATCATCAACTTGAAGGCACTGCAATGGCAATCCTGCCAACCCAGTTCGAGCCAACTTGATAATGAACGATTTAGTCACTAGCTGTCTTAGATCTCTCTCATTCGGCGTTCCGTTTTGAAAAATATATGTAGATGACATCATTTTGGCTTTTAACAAGTACCACCCCAAACTCCAATTTACCCTAGAGGCTGAAGTATACCGTTTCTAGATATCCTAATAACTAGACAACCCGATGGAAGTTTGAAAACTAACTGGTATTCCAAACCTCAAGTTCTGGTAGGCTGCTGAATTATTATTCAAATCATCCTCTAAAACAAAAAATCTAAACCTCCAAGAATCTATTATTTAGGGCCCATCATCTTAGTAGCCTAGAATTCCACAAAGATAATGAACTTAAAGTAAAACAAATACTAAAAGATAACAATTATCCCAAATACCTAGTGAATATAATCATTAATGAATACAACCATCCTCCAGCACACCACACAATTATTTCTAATGACACTTGCCCTACATTTCATAGGTTTCCATATGTAAAAGGTTTATCATCTGAAAAAATTCAGAACTCACAACCCCCCTCAACTAAAATTAGCCTCTAATCCAATCAACCAAATCAAAAGTGTATTTACGAAACTAAACTACAATCTTTGACCGCTCTAATCTGGTAGAATAAATTGTATCAACTGCGAAAAGTGTTATATTGGAATGACAAAACAACACCTGAAAACTCGCATACAACAACACAATTAATACTGTAAGGAAAAACACAAAGATGAACCCAACAAAACAGCGTTCGCATTACATCACTTTACTGAAAGACACGAGTTTAATTTTGATGAAGCCCATATTATTGATGGAGAAAAGAATCTGTATAAAAGAAACATTAGCGAAATGATCCATATATTCCTCACTGATACCGTCAACATGAGAACTGATACAGAAAGATTGAGATTATGCTACAACCACATCCTCAACAAATATAAAATGAGTCGAAACAAACCGTACTAAATAGGCATTTTCATTTCAGTCATCCAGCACCTTACCAGTGAATAAATAAAGGAAGTTTTTTGTTTTTTCTTTTATTTATTTCCAAAGTTCTTTCTACCTCGTTTTTTTTTTTATTTCGACTCAAACGATCGATTTGAATTCAGTTTACCAGACAGGTACCCTACAGTGAACAGCAACAACAATGCTTATCATCGATGATACCCAACAGCGGATAAATAATATATGTCTGAATAACGGAAAAAAGGTAGATCTCTCTTTGTTTCATTTATAAAGCATAGTTCATTATTGTTCTACTAAATTATATTGTTTTCAACACATTACTGTTCGTGAATCTGTTTTATCCATTATTGTGTGTCATATTATGGTTATCTTTATAATGAATTTTAATATGTATATGGCAATTTTTAAAAATTTTGACCACTTTTATTGTTTTTGTTCTCGCTAAACCAAATCTCCAATTAACTTGAAGGATTACTTTATTTACAAATTTTGAGATTTCGAACTGAACATTAATTTTTATCAAAATAAATTATAGCCTATGTTACTCAAAAATAATTGAGCTTTCTATTGGTGGAAAAAATTCGAAATCGGTTTATTTCCAGAGACTACCCCCTACATACAAACAAATGAATGAATGAATAAACAAACAAATTTCAACTCCTTACAATATTAGTATATATAACCACGGAGTGTGTCGTCATTTTCTCAAGAGGGAGATACTCTTAGTGGTGCACATTTGGCTTCATAGTTCTGGAAAACTCCTGAACAAAACCTCAAATACCATATGTGTACTTAACATCTTACCTAATTCATTATTATTCTGATGTCATCTATCTATCGATGAAGTAGATACTTCATAACAATCGTATTGTGCTTTTGAATAATAATTATAATAACAATAATAATAATGCTTCCATTGGTAGATAATTAAATAACAGCAGAAAATAAATTGAGCACAAATCATCTACCAAAAGGCAGGGTTAGCCTTTGTTCAAGATATTATGAAACAAACAATTGGAATCTTTCACCCAACTTCGAAAATGCAAACCAAATACAAATCAATTACTGAATAGTACTGAATATAGCACTATTGTTGACAAACTCTTTGTTTACGAAATCAATAAACCTACAAGTAGAAATTCATGAATTTCTGAACAGTTTGAATGAATATCTCCATCTCATCTCTTCATTTAATTTCCGACACTTCTGTTACTATACCCACTATATCTACCATCAATTATTTTCATTATTTTTTCGACTTCCTACCTTATTTCGAGAAACTATTCAATCATGAGTTAGGTGTTCTTCCTAGGAAAACATAAAATTTAAACGGAACAAACCCAACCTTCATCTGTGACACCCTCGACAGATTAATAAATTTCCGTTTTTGTGATGACTCCTTGTTGGAATCTTGAGTGGGATTATGAAATTTGAATAAACAGAATGTTACCATTGGCGACTTGATTCTGATCATTGGTGTAACATGTGAAATGAATGAAATCGGTTCATTAATCTGGGAAAATATTTGTAATTTGCTCACTCCATATACATCAAACGATGCTTCCAAAGATACATTCGAAGATAAATATCCAGCACTAATTCGTAATGTATAATCGGTGAATGGGTAGCTGTATCCGACTATGCGATGTATAATGTAGATAGGTGTCTATAGAAAACAACTTTCCCCAGCTACACAAATAAACATTTGACAATGTCATTGCGAAAATCACCGATAATTGCATTGAACAAATTCAAGAGGATTACAGCAATCAACACTATTCACGTACCAATCGATATCCCTGCAATAATAATGATAATTTGATACAATTCATTTTTAACCGACGAAACCAAAAAGGAGGAGGTTCTCTAGTCGACGCGTATATTTAATTTTTTTTATCATATTTTTTTATGTATGATCACGCATAACTTTTCAATGAGACGTCCGATTCCGATAATTCTTTCTTCAGTGGATAGGGTGTACTTCGAAATTGGTCCCATTTGAATTTAAAAGATAAAATCCAGCCCTAAGGGTAGCAAAATGAAGGATATTGATCACTCACCCTCTGAACTCTGGTCCGTTAACCGATTCTATCAGGCATAACTTTGTACTAGGTTCTTCGATTCGTTTTTTTTTTAATAGATAGGGTATACCTCATATTTGGAATTCAAATGAAATTATTCACCCTTACGGGTGGAAAAATAGGTGATAATTGATTTAGTGTCATTATTCCACATCCGTCATAATCATTAAATTCTATGAGAGAATGGAATGATATACAAAGTAATAAACTAACCAGAACAACAGAAATAATTTATATTACAACAAATAGTAAAAATAGATAGTCATATTATTTAACTGGTAATAGTTGAAGTGAGGTGGGTGAGTAAGTATTTTGGAAGTAATCAAAAAACAAGAGGTAGTAATTAGTAGATTTCAGCACAAAAAATTGAAAAATAAAAACTTTTTAACAAAAAATTAAACCGACGAAATACGGAACTGAAAAGTAAAAAATAAAATAAACCTTCTCAGTCTCAATAACTAAGCTCCTAAACTAATGTAAGTAACTAATTTTGAGTCGGCGCAAAACGAACAATCAACGAAGATCATTAAATTACTCCAAAAAAATTATGAGAATGTCACCGCGCAACTCGATGCCATCATTTCACGCCTTACCTAATTCATTTGCTTGTTTGTTTGGCGCCGACTCAAAATTACTTACTTACATTAGTTTAGGAGCTTAGTTATTGAGACTAAGAAGGTTCATTTTATTTTTTACTTTTCAGTTCCGTATTTCGTCGGTTTAATTTTTTGTTAAAAAGTTTTTTATTCTACTGCGCTTTCCAATTATTGTATGGGTTAGATGAAAGCGTTGACTTGCTGCATTATTTTCCCAATCTCCTGATGATATGTTCAAAGGCTTCGCGATAAGTCGCAGACAGTTTTTCAAAAACTCTTCTAGTTGACCAGGTGGAGAAAAATAAAATTACAAGATCCTCCCTTGAGAAATGAATTCAGTTTTAGAGAGAACAGGTTTGGTGAATTAAACTTCAATCACTTACATAGTTATATAGTTGTCAGTTGATATATGTATATTCTGGAAAAAAATTATTGTTCTCTCTACAATAAGGGATTTTATAAAACATATAAAAAAACAGTACACAACATGGTGGAAGTGGTGAGATTCAGTATAACTGAAATCAAATAGTTAGCAGCGTATATCTGTTCCGTATTCATTCAAATAGGAATGTCATTATCTTATTTGCATGTTTCTAGAATGGCCTGGGGATATAACAGTAACATTCTAAAATTTGGAACAAAAATTTATTTCTCTCTATGAAGGGAGTGAAGCCAGAAAAAGGAGGAATGGATCTCTACAATTGCTGAGGACTGAGAAATCGAAAACTTCAGATATAACTTGTCATAATTTTTAATTTTCTTTCAAGGCATGAGAGAATCCTCGACCAGCTGATTGCTGTAGTGAAATATCAAAAACTTGAAAAGAGTTCATGGAATCCACATTGTATCAAGCCATATATCTTGGTCGAACCTATGAAGTATCTATTAGACATATGAGATCAGTGGCACTACATGAAACAAAGAAAACTTATTATATGTTATGACTGCGGTAGCTCTCATATTATCAAACCTAGAAATACCCAATGCCCACCCCGTAAAAATATTTGGAAGTTCAGGCCAATCAATAGAGATTTTCTGCTCTATTGGTTCTGTGACAAAAATACTACCAGGAAACCGTCTGGGCCATCATACGATAGACAGTCCGTAGTCATATCCTGTTATGTTTCCTACTCCTACTGTCATTGCTAAATTTGTTATAAACATTTGAAAATATTTATTTTATTTTTTATCGTTTTTGACTTGCAACTTGAAAACTAATGAAGCAATATCGATACTCTCAATGAACAAATTGTAGAGAATCTAAATGCAAAGAGAATGAGCTCTAGCATAACTCGATCAGATTGATTTGTTGAAAATATAAACAGGATGTTCATAAAATCAGATGTGGAATCATCTGCGACTGAAAGATGAACTTTAGTCACTATCTTCCATCGTCAAGATAACCTCTTGTTGTTTTCTGTTAGACATTCACAAAAAATAACTTCATTTTAATCGTGGATTTTTCAATTCACAGAAAAATCTTTCTATCAATATTCAATTGAGAATGTTTACCTCTTCGATCAGATTATTATTAACGCAAAAAACCGAAAGCTTTCATTTGAATGTATAACTTTGCCACTTTTTAAGATGTTGTGCAAACTTTCCACGACATAGTAGTAATTAATATGTACTTTATGTGTGAAAAACTCGGGCGCTGTCGGATCATTAATTTTGGCATAATTGCAATCTGAATTTTTCGATGCACTTTATTGCGGCAGACCTGGATGCGACATAGATGGTCCGATTCCAATTTTTCGAAGAGGGTATAGTACTACAAAACGTATAATCTCATTTTGCGTTAGAATGCTGCAAAATAGGTGAAAAATACTTGCAAACATGATCTAAAATGGACAAGTGCGTGAAAGTGGCTGAGTAGTGGGGGTAGAGCAGCAGACGCGGGAATGCGTATGTATAGCAATACGAGAGCGCTGCACACGTTATGAATCTGCTGCTCTACCCCCAATCCTGAGCCGCTTTCATGCACTCGCTGGTTTTCGGACATGTTTGCAAATATTTCTCACCTATTTCGCAGAATTTTAACGCAAAACGAGAATAGTCATTTTGTAGTACTATACTTCAACTCTCAAAATCTTTCAGGAAAATTCAAAACCTAAGACCTATGATGCATTTAGGTATGCTGCAACAGAGTACATTAAAAAAATCAAACTGCAATTATGCCAAAACTAATAATACAACAGTGCCTGAGCTTTTCGCACATAAAGTACATATCAATCACTACTATGTCGTAGAGAGCCTACTTCAAAACTTGAAAAATGGTGGTGTTATGAATTTAAATGAAACGCAATTTTTTTCCGGTTCTTCCGATTTTTCTCTGTTACTAATTCTTTACAATTCGAGAATGCTTTATTGGTTTTCAAGTTACAAGTAAAAACTATAAAAAATAAAAAAAAGCTTTCAAATGTTCATAACAAATTCAGCAATGACAATTGGGAGTAGGAAACATAACAGGATATAACTACGTACCGTCTTTCGTATGATGACACAGTCGGTTTCCTGGTAGTATTTTTGTCACGCAAAAATCTCTATTGTTTGATCTAGTTATGCAACAAGCTGAATCGTTGGCATGCAATTAGTCAAATGAATGAAAACAAACAAAATCAGAGATCCAAATCGAAAGGCAACCATATATATATTATTTCAGAAGCGTTCCAAATAACAGTAATAATGAAAAGGATTGCCATAGAACAAAACTTTGTGTGGATGAACCAACATCAAATTTCGAGGGAAAATTCAGCATGTTACATATTGATATATTTAGTCATAGTTCAGATGTACGAGATGAAGTTTATGCAGATGTTCAACGGATAATCTCATATTCAAAAAAACAATAACAGTGTAGTGAGCAAAAGTTGATACGGGTGCATAAGAAAATACCATGCCAATCAGGAACAGTTACACCCATTCTTCATGAACTGAACTGAAATTGATCACATTGAACTGTTCGACCCAAAAAGAAAGAAATCATGATGTGAATCAACTATTGGAAACAGTTTGATCGAGTAGGAAATATACCAG
>JAFIRS010006743.1:0-32735 GCA_018342105.1 Gonioctena quinquepunctata | reverse complement strand
CCTAGATCCGCTACTGTTTGTTTGGAGCATATAAATGGGATGTAGATTCAAAAAATGGTAATTTTAAAATGCATTTGATACTGTGATTTAAGTGGACGCAAGATTGAAGAATTTGCATTTTCCCATACTGAAATTAAATACTGCAATTTTGAATAAATTAAACTGAGATATATAATTTTTAGATATTTTAAAGCAATGTAATTTCGAATTTTGAATAAAATACTAATTATAGGAGATTTTGTTTTCTAAGATTTTCAATATTGTTTTTCCAAGAAAATTGTTTATCCTAAAAATTTTGTTGTTTCTGAATATTTTTCCCATTAAAAACTAGTTTTTCCAATATGTTCTGTTTTTCTTTTAGATAAAAACATGAAGGAGGATTTATTAATATTCATTGTTAGTTTATGATTATTTAACCAAATTGTTTTTTTTTATCTTTTTGAATATTTTCAATTGTTTTATTATTGTCATTATTTCAAAAATAAATTAATGTTGTGTCATCTGCGAATAATTTGATCTCATCATGTAAATAAGATATTTGATATTGAATTGAAGTATATGAGAAACAATACAGGTCCAAGAATTGAACCTTGTGGTACACCACATGTTATGTTTCCTATTTGACTTTTTTTATTCCCCATACAGACATATTGTTTTCTTTTATATAAATAATTCTGAAACCATTTATGTATATGACCTCTAATCCCGATATGAATTAGTTTACGTAATAAAATTTTATGATCTACTGTATCAAATGCTTTTGATAGATCCAGCGACACTAAACCACATTGGAGGTTTTATCTAGGTTTATTTGAATTTTTGTAATCAAATCCAGTACAGTGTCGCTTGATATAAAACCACTCTTTGATTCATGATTTTTTCCAACATTCACAAAATATTCATTAAATTCCTCGCATATTTTTATTGGATCCTTGATGTGTTCATTATTTTGAGTTATAATATATTTCATTTCAACTTGTTTATCATTCTGTCAATTATATAATACTTTATTTATAATTTTCCATATATATTTTGGTGTAGCATTCAAAAATTAATTTTTGTAATAGTTATATTTTGCTGCCCTAACTGTTTTTTTTACTAGTTTATTAAAATGATTATATTCAGTTTGGAATAATTCCACATCAGGAATTTTTTTCTTTTATAAAAATACCTGTCTCTGGTATTGATTAATTTTAAAATATTTGAATTAAACCCAGGTTTAGAATTTTGATAAATTTTTATTGATTTCTGAAAACAATTAGATGTAAAGGCTTTAATGTAATGATATCACTAAAGTTCACCTGTATTTTCATAATTGCTCAATTTTGAATTTATGAATTCAAGATTTTTTTGTATGTCTCAATATTATATATGTTCATAATTTTAAAAATGAATTGTTTTCTTGCTATAGATTTCTTATCTTCAATTTCAGTTATTATTATCTAATTGGGGAATCAATGAAAGATAGTGGTGTTGGCCAATTGGTATTTGTCACGATATGATCAATATGTGATTTACATTTGTTTATATCTCTAGTTGGAATTGTTGTGTTACATAATTTAAAATTATTTGAATCATATATATATATCATGAAGTTGGTTAGTTTCGTATGAGTTTAACATATTTATGTTAACATCGCCAAATAAAAATGTATTTATATTATCTTCATTTCTCATTTGAAGTTGTTCATCGATAAAATTTAAAAATAGTCCTGCATGTTGATTTGGTGAACGATACATATTGCATAGTAATAAATGTAATGATTTTACTTGAACTGCAATATAAGATAATAAATGTTCTTCTTTCATTTTTATATCAAACTCCAAATCATTTTTTATAAATATGCCAACACCTCCTCCTCGCGTACATCTCGTAGCATGAACTGACTTGAAATTTTTAAAATTGTATTAAATTTCTTCTCCCTGGTTTTTACATCTTCAAAAATGACTTCAAGTTGATCCATATTATTCTTCATTGATCGGGCATTGATGTAAAATATTTTAATATTATTCTTTTTCCTAATGGACTGATGAATACTGTAATTTTCTAAAGTATTTTATTCATTTAGATTCATCTCAGTTGTTGAAATTAATTTTTGATAAATTTAATTTTTCAATAATTTTGTACGTTTTGCAGTAAATTTTGTCATCTGCCTTGTGATCGGTAGGATTATTTTTGTATATTTCTCATTTGCAAACGAACAATTGGAACATTTTTTCCTTTATCAATTTTATCACATTTTTCTTGGTCATGATTTACTCCACAGATAGGGCATGTCTTTTCATTCCTACATTTCCTACAGTGACTAAATCTAAAACAATTTTTACACTGAGTTATTGTCATAAACAAAACAGGATTTCCAACCATAATATAATTTTGATCCAGACTGGTGAATTTTTTCAAGTAATTCTATTTACTTCTGCAAATATGGTACTAGTATTTTTGTATTTTATAAAATCAATAGCTTCACTACTTTGTAAGTTGGGACCACAGTTTTTCTTAAAAGCCGTGATTTTGTCAACAAAAATGTCAATACCATTGAATTTGTGCAAAAAACAATTTGGGGAGCTGATTAAAAAAAAATTGAGGTATTAACAAAAAATGTCTTTATTTTAATTATCCTCGCCGAAGTCCAGTTACAAATAAATTATTTCACCCAGAAAAATGCCTACATATATTATAATACATTTAAACAGTCATGAGACTAACAGGTAGGTTCAAATAACTAAAATGTATATAATGCATAGAATGCATAAAGGGAGAACATTGATTTGTTGAAAATATAAACAGGATGTTCATTTTAATCGTGGATTTTTCAATTCACAGAAAAATCTTTCTATCAATATTCAATTGAGAATGTTTCCCTTTTCAAGGGAGAACATTAATATATACTTATTATTACAACATATGAAAAAATGATAGAGAACCAGAAGCTATTCCTTATAAGCCCTTTAAAATCCACAAGATGATTTGTTCTTGATAGGTTTTGGTATGGAGTTAAATATTTTTGCCGCAGAATGAGAAAAAGACCTTTTGAATGCAGCAGTTTTATCCCTGGGTAATGCAAGTAGATTTCTATTTCTTGTTTACATCATGCACAACCGACCTATATGACTTTTTTTTTTCTAATATACGTGGGAGTTATTTTCTAAAACTTTATGAACAAAACATGCAAGGTAAAGTTTCCTTCTGTCCTGCATATCAAGTCACCCTAGTTCAGCTCTGAATGGAGTTACGTGCGAGCGAGGCAACTGATGATATCACTGAAATTTTTTTCCTATCAAAATGGTTTGATTCAAGAGATTTTTTTCCTTTTATAGATATCCAATATGGCTTTTTCGATAAAGTGGTTTATAATATAAAAAAATTCCATAGAATACTCTCTGTACAATATCTTGCCTCAAGATTTCAAAGAGCTCAGTCTGAATACTTTCAAGAGCAAATTGAAACATTATTTATTGAGTCATTGCTTCTATTCTGTCGATGACTTCAGAACACATTTTTGTGGTATCACACATGTCACTACTTCTCTTTGATTTTCAAAGTTTTTATATTTGTGATCGATGTTTTTTGCTTGTTAGTTTCAACACTTTTTGTACATTTTCTACATTTTTATGTGATTTTTAGACATAAGCCAAACATGACTTGCTACAAACATGTTGTATTATGTAACGTAGTCAAATAAAATATTCATATTCATATATCAATTATTTTACAAATCTGGTTTTCTCTGAGTGTTTTTAATTTGTCCATTAAAAACTATAGAATTCTTCATATGATTTCCTCATCGTTTTGACAAACATGTAAAACGAGACTTTTCAATATTTGGGGTAAGTTATTGATTGTTACTGATATTTTTAAATCAGTATTGATATTTAAAAAAAATAAACTCGATGGTTACTCTGCCAATAATTTAACATATACTTCTGAAATTGATTTCATCTACATGATGAATAAAACGTGTTAGAATATTTTACCTCAAAACATTTTTAGGGGAAACCTTTAGCTACAATCTATATAATAAAAATGAATCTCGATTCTTTGTAAGCGGAAAACGTGAAAACAGCTGGACCGATTTGGCAATTTTTTTTTAAATGCTCGATACGGAAAAATTTGGGAAAGTTGCCCGGAAATTTGAAAATTCCGGTATATAAGAAATTTGGCGAAGAAAAAGAATATCGAGTCATTTATCACCAAAATCCAAAGAAGTTAATTATCTGGAAAATTGAATGTTATACAGAAATATGTCATGAAAATAATATATCCGAAGACTTATATAGAGAATCAATTTCCTAGACATAAGATAACTTTTACCTGACTACAGATCAAGCATCTATCAAGGGCTTCTTAATGTTCAAGGCAAGTTCACTCTCTTTGTTAATGATACCACTATTTTGTGGCACGGAAAATATTCTTCAGTATTGAAGGACACCATCAGAAAGTATTAGAAAGGTTAAGGAATGGTGCGACTGTAATTCGCTCCATTATACAGTCATTCAGAATTTGTGAAAAGTATTTTTTTTAAATGGAACACCCTGTATATTATCAAATATCCTGAAAGACAATTAATGTTCCTTTAAAATGATGTATCATGTTCCTATACCTAAACAGTCTGGTTTCCGAAAATTTGATCAGAAAAAAATCAAAATCAAACGAAGTTTTGAAGAAATTGTTTATCTTTATGGTCAATATGATCAAATTATAGCGAAAACATGCAGAAGGTTCTGTAGTGTATTGAAGTTTATGAATAATACGATGACGAACTGATGGTACAAAGAATGATTGATATACAGGGTATTCCAAACTCGGTGGCCTATTGGGCGTTACCGGAGATCTAAGATATAAATACTCGAAATTTTGTATGCTACGATAAGAGAGTGCGATCTAGATCTTAAAAATATTTTCACGGTTGCAGTGTTGCCACATGTACTTGTAACTAATATCAACTTTTGAATTTCAAATGGAACAATATTTCATGTTTTTGGATTCTACTGACAAATTCAAATAACTTTTACTGAACATGTCGTATAGCTATCTCTACCGTTTATGAAGTCCCTATGTGCAGCAGAACCCGCAGTTTCCTTTATCAGAAAAAACCTTGAGACCTTTTGAAGATACAGCTGGAACTTGATTTTTTCTCTAACTCTCAGATGCAATTCAGTTTTGGCATAGATTAATTAAAAAAATATCTCAGGAAAATTTGGAGTCATACTCGAAAAAAAAGTCATCATTATTCCAGAGTTATTTATTTTGTACTGTCGGCAGATTATTTTTTTAATAAAGTTTGGATTAAAAAAAACGCAAATTTCTTTTTTTTTTTTCAGATATGCTTCTACAAAATACCGCAAAGAAGAGGCTGGAACAGATGCGAAAAGGGCAATATCAGGAAAAAACCTACAACTAATGATTTGAACAATGGTCAAATGAGTCAGTTTTTGGCTTTCAAACAAAGTTCGGAAGAACATGTGGGGATTCATGCAGGGAAAAAACTAATTCAATGTGAAATTTGTCTAAAATCGTTTTCTTCAAAACCCAGTTTGAAAGTACATATTAGAATTCATACAGGGGAAAAACCATTTCAATGTAAATTTTGTACAAAATCCTTTGTTGAAAAAAACGGTCTCATAAAACATGAAATAGTTCATACAGGGAAAAAACCATTTCAGTGCAAAAATTGTTCAAAATCTTTTAATAAAAATGCTCTTTGACAGTACATGAGAGAATTCATATAGGGGAAAAACCATTTCAATGCAAAATTTGTTCAAAATCTTTTACTCGAAAATTTTCTTTAGAATTACATGGGAGAGTTCATACAGTGGAAAAATTATTTCAATGCAAAATTTGTTCAAAATCTTTTAATCAAAAATGCACTTTGACAGTACATAAGAGAATTCATACAGGGGAAAAACTATTTCAATGCAAAAATTGTTCAAAATACTTTTAATCAAAAGTGCAGTTTGACAATACATGAGAGAATTCATACAGGGAAAAAACCATTTCAATGCAAAAATTTGTTCAAAATCTTTTAATCAAAAATGCACTTTGACAGTACATAAGAGAATTCATACAGGGGAAAAACCATTTCAATGCAAAATTTGTTCAAAATCTTTTAATCAAAAATGACTTTGACAGTACATAGAGAATTCATACAGGGGAAAAACCATTTCAATGCAAAATTTGTTCAAAATCTTTTTCAAAATGCTTTGAATACATAAGAGTTCATTCAGGTGAAAAACCGTTTCAATGTAAGATTTGTACAAAATCGTTTTCTACAAAACAAATTTTAAAAAGCACATTAAAATTCATACAGTGGAAAACCATTTCACTGCAACATTTGTCCAGAATCGTTTGTTCAACAGAGTGGTCTCATATATCATGAAAAGAGTTCATACAGGAAAAAACCATTTCAATGTGAAATTTGTACAAAATCGTTTTCTACAAAACAAAATTTAAAAGTGCACATTAAAATTCATGCAGGGTAAAAAACATTTCAATGCAAAATTTGTTCAAAACAACCATATTTTATCACATGAGACAGTTCATTCAAGTGAAAAACCGTTCCAATGCAAGATTTGTTCAAAATCGTTTACTTTGAAATCAAATTAAGAAGCACACATGACAATTCATACATGGGAAAAAGCATTTCACTGCAAAAAATTTCGAAAAGCGTTCAAAGGAAAGGTCTTGTATATCTATATCACGAAAGAGGGATGCAGAGAAAAAACCATTTCAATGCAAAACCCTTTTTGCAATGAAAATTTGTTCCAAATTGTTTGCTCAAAAGGGCAATTTTTCACGATATGACAGCATTCATGTAGGATAAACCTTGTTTCAAATTTGTTTAAAACGTTAACTGCGAAGGGAAGAATTTGTAAAATAATTCACATCGATGTATGGTAAAATTGATGGATTATTTAATCCAAACAAAAGCCCTTGTTAAAATCCTTGTCTGGATCATGTCACTGACCATCAACCCAAACTCTTCCTTTCTCAAGATCTGAATATGAAATCAAGTTCTTTCAACAATTCATAGAATGTTGTTTTGAAGTGATCAACCATATCAATGGTTTACTATGCATTTTTTTGTTGATGTCATTGAATTATCTGCAATCCCTGTCTCAAGTTCATACAACACAATCTTAACATATTCCATCAGTTCATACTCACAAACATCCATTGCACAACTTAGTATATTTGTGAAGATATTCGAAAAAGTTGGTAAAAATCGACTGGCAGATTTTATTCTCAACAATTTAGGATTAAATAAATACGAGCATGCCTTTCAGAAAGCTTGTAGTGCTCAAGCAGCTAAACAGATTTCTTGAAAAAAATCATTGATGGCTTTGACACCAGTCATCATATTCCTAGATATAAACACAATTGAGCACAACCTGCTTTTGACCAAAATGGAAAATTATTAATGATCCAAATTCTTGGTTGAGAAGTTATCTAGAGAATCGACAACAACCTACCTCAAGGATCAGTGACATTTTCTGTTCTTACTGTATATTCAAAATTTATGTGAAGCAGGACCTATCGAAACATTTCGTATTTGGAGACAATTCCTCCCTAGTGTACACTGGGAAAGATCTATAGACTTCACAACAAAACATCAAAAATACATTGAAATTCTAGAAAATTGATTATAGTTGTTTATTGTACGAGTGTCTTATTAAAACAAACAAAGACACTAACTTCACTAAATGATTTGGTAAATGTTTAGGCGTCGTGCTCATACTCCCTGAAAATAGCAGTTTGACTTTTCTTACGTTTTTTGCCTCCCTGAACACGAATCAGAAAGAAAAACGCGGCGGTCTCATACCGTTTCCGAGATATATTGACTTTCTCCTTCTTCAAGAGGGTCATTTTTTAGGCACCGTATTCAGTGCATAAAATAACTCAAATACCTCCTTCTTTTACTATGTGAAAAGTTAGGTTAGGTGTAAATGTTGAAGGAGTATTTTTTGATAAAATCGGTTAATGTTGGTACAAAGTTGTACTGAAAATTAGCGATTTGGTGTTTACAAAGTAGTTTAAGCTGGTTAAAAGACAGAAGTCATTGTGAGTGATTTTTGTGCGCGAAAATGGTGCTAAAATTTCCTCTGCCCTGACATGAATAGGGGCCTTCAATATTACATGAGCTCCAAGGGGGTTCTACTTTGCCTATTTTTTGATGAATTAGGGGGGGGGTCTGAATGATGATTATGTCAGCAATATTTATTTATTTTCTTTTTTTTTGTAAAATTTTGTAGATTCTGATTTGAACACATATATGGCAACCCTTACTTGTCTATGCTCAAAAGTGAAAAGCATGTTCAGGGATTCCCCGAAATAATTGTTGGCTCTCATGCAGTATTTTATGGTTAAGTAAGAAAGAACAGAAGTAGGGGAATTACCGCGCATGCTATTCATTTGTCTGAATTTGTCCCGAATAATATCATTTTGGATTTTTTATGTGTTCTAAGTTAATGTTTGTTTTGTTTACTATTACTTTTGCTACCCTTGAAATAGTTTGAAATGTCGTGTAATGTAGACAAATCAAAATTTTACCAAATTATTGGAAAGTTCAAAAAATCTCCATGAACACAAAATTACAGAATGTACAGAAGATAATGAAGTTTGGTGTAGTTATAAGATACAACAAAGTCCGACAAGGAACTCGATATTATTGTGTGTAAGAGAATTGAAGAAAATTGCAAGCAGCAACTAAGAACAAGTTGAGTATATTAAGCTTTTTTTCCACGGTAAATTAGTCTTCTGTTTGTTAACTTGTGCCCGCTTTGAGGGTATCGTTCAGAAATGGCAAAACGGAATCCTTTATTTGTATTTATTTTATTGATCCCAAAACATTGCTGTTTATAGAGGGATTACTTTTTTACATAAATTGAATAATGGCAATACATATGAAACATAAATTAATGAATTCATCAAACAATTAATAGAAATAAAAGAAAAGTAAAACAGTCAAAGGTGAAATATTATTATAGGTATTGGAAAGTTACTTGCCAAGTAAACATTTTTTAAGTTCTTTTCTGAACTTAGTTTTAGTCTTTATTTCTTTTAAAGGCTGTGGTATTTTATTATATATCTCAATTCCCTCGTAAAAAATAGAAGTTTTTCCAAAGTTTGATTTAAAACGTAAAATTTCTTGTTTTATGATAATGGATTTTTGAAATATGATCAAAAGTAAGATCTGAATGTTTTTTTCCTGTATCAACATAGTGGATGAAAATTGAAATTTTAAATTCATATAAAAAACGTAGATTTATTAGGTTTATATAATTTTTTTGAGGGTTCTAAAAATGGCAATTTGTATATGCATTTTATAGCTTTATTTTGCAAAGTTTGTAGTGGTTTGAAAATAGAAATTTTGGCTGAGCCCCAAATAGATATGAGGTATTGCAATTTTGAATAAATTGAACTGAAATATATGATTTTCAAATATTTTAGTGGGGTATATTGTCTTATTCTGAATAGTATTCCAATCAGAGGTGAAAGTTGTTTCCTCAGAGTTTTGATAGTCAAAGAGAGTGTTGTGTCGATATTTAAAACCAAGAATTTTGTTTGTTGGTACACTGAATTTGAGAATTTTGAATATTATTGGTCTTAGTGAATATTCAAATTTGAGAGATTTAATAATATTGGTCTTAGTGAATCAGTTGCAATACTTCGTTTAGAAATAAACATAATTGATGATTTCATAAAATTTAACAACAGTTTATGAGCGATGAGCCAATGAGATAAGATTTGAAGATCGTGTTCAATATTAGATAGAATTTCGAATTCGTTCTCTGCAAAATATATTATTTTTGTATCATCAGCAAAAAGTTTAATTTGACCTTTCAAGTTCTGATATCGAGTTTATATATATATATATATATACATATATATATATATATATATCAAAAATAGAACTGGAGCAAGTATAGATCCCTGTGGTACCCCACATTTGATACTTTTAATTGACCCAAGTGTATTTTCGATATATACTAGTTGTTTTCGGTCTCTCAAATCATTTTTAAACTAAAAGTAAATTTTTCCCCATATTCCAATATCATATAATTTTCTCAAAAGAATTTTGTGGTTAACCATATCAAATGCTTTCCGTAAATCCAGTGATAATAAGATGCATTTTTTTGTCGAATCGATTTCCAGTTTTATTCTTGATATCATGTCTACTGCCGCAGACTTAGTATCACTAGATTTCCGAAATCCATATTGTTCTGCATACAGAAATTTTGATTTTTCAGATATTCCCTCAATCTTCTATTCAATATCTTTTCAATAATTTTTTAAAATATTGGCAGAATTGAAATTGGACGGTAATTTCCTAAGTAATTTTTTTTCACATTTTAATATTGGTTTTACTTTAGCTGTTTTCAATTTGTCTGGCAATATACCTGTTTCAAAAGATGTATTAATCAATCTATTTAATAATGGTATTATTTCATCTTTGACTTCTTTGATAATCTTAACATTAATTCCATCAACTCCTGCTGCTTTCTTGTCGTCTAGTTGTCAATTATTTCTTGAATTTCTGGATAATCGTTGGGATTCAGAAACATAGAAGAGGAGAGAGACAGGTAGAAACCTATCTTGGATTTGGGTATCTGTTACATTTCTGGATAATTCAGCTCAATATTAACAAAATATTCATTGAAATGGTCACATATTTCCATTTGATCTTCAATTGTCTGCCATCTATGGTGATGTATTCAATATTATTTTTAGATGATTTACCACTTGTTTTATTATATAAAAGAATATTGATAGTTTTCAAAGTGCTTTTGGTGATGTATCATTGAATAATTCTTGAAAATAAACTTTTTTTGTTTTAACGACAGTTTGTTTCACTAATTTATTATAATATTCGTAAGATTGCCAAATTTGATACTCCTGGATTGATTTTCTTTTTATAATAAAATGTATCTGTTAGTTTTAATGATTTGGGCAATTTTGCTATTGAAACATGGTTTGTATTGCATTGAATTTATATTTATGTTTCTGGAATTTTCTCAAAGACACTGATCATTTTGTTATAAATTTCTTCAGGATCTTTATATCACATATTTGGTTTATTTGTAATTTTAGTTCTATTTTCAATTTTTTTACGTTATAAGTTTTCATATTCCAAGAGTTCATGTGATTTTTTAGTTTTGCGACTTTCATTTTCGTATTTGTGATCACTAAGAGACGAGTTTATAATTGATATATCGATTTGTCCATTAAAGTTACTTAGAACATGATCATTCAAAGAAGCACTCCCGGACGATTCTCTTGTTGGAATAAATGTATTGCATAGAAAAAAGTTATTGGATTTATATATGTCCACAAAAGCACTGGATTCTATGTTCGTTGTTAAAGTGTTTATATTGAAATCACCATAGCAAAAACATGTCTTGCCACTAATATTGAAATTCTGAAGTTTCTCATCAATAAAGTTCAATAAATTTTTAGTATTATCTCTTGGAGAATGGTATAGTCCGCATATGATCACATTTAGAGGTTTGATTTCTACCGCTACATAGGAACAAGCATTTTCTTCTATTTCAATTATGTCAAAAATTAAATGTTTTTTTATAAAAATACTAACACCACCTCCACGTTTGAGTCTGGAAGAATAAATGGAGTTATAATTGCTCAGGTTATGATACATTTCTTCTTCTCTTCTGATCCACGTTTCAGAAATGATTAAAATGTCAGGATTTACATCTTATGCTATTATTTCAAGCTGATCTAGTTTATTTTTTAAAGATCTTGCATTCAGGTAGAAGACTTTCAAATCTTCAATTGTTGATATGTAGTTATAGTCAAGAAGCGATGTATGTTCTGAAATGTTCACATTATTGGGAGATGCCATAATTTATACGATTTTCTGAAATTTTTCGGTAATATTCAGTGGGACATATATGATTATCTGCCGAGTGGTTGATATCATATTTTGTATTATATTTGGAGTTAGAGGATATACAATTTCCGCATTGAGGGTGATTATTAGTTTCATTGGGACAATTTTGTAATTTGTGATTGCCGTCACACCTTGGACATAAGGAAGTATTCCTTCATTTGTGGGCAGCATGATTGAATTGGAAACAGTTGTAGCATTGAGTTGACTTATTTCCATCAAATACTCTGCAGATTTGCCAATCAAAAAATAATCTTTGGTCAGTATCACTGAAAATTCTATGGAATAAATTCCCATTTACTTCTGCAAAAATTGTATATGTTTTTTTGGTGTCTACGTATTTTATATGATTTACCTTTATGTATTCTTTATCGGTAAAGTTATTCTGTTCAGGAATGATAATTTTTGGATTTTTCAAGTATTTTATTGCGAATTCATTTTAGATTCTATTTCTTCTCTCAATATCATAGAATCATTTTTATTTTTACATTTGATTTCAATTCCACCATTTTTTAGAAATTTCATGGTATTAATTGAAATATTTAGTTTACCAATATTTACATTGTTCTTCAAATCCTTTTGGGTTTGAGTTGTCAGTTGGTTGGTTTTTGGAGGGATAGTTAAGCTTTCCACATTTTCTGTAGACTTCAAAATACATTTGTGTTTAGTAATTTCTGCATATGTGACAATATCATGCGTTGCGGTCCTTTAACATTATTTTTTATTCACTAATCTCTGTTTTTATTCCATCTAGTGTATCTATAATTGTATCTTTTTCGTCAATGTTCGAAACAATCAGATTATAGTTTTCTGTAAATTTTTCATTTTCTTTGGAGAGTAATGTTAAGTTTCTTTCTTTTTCAATTAATAGTAATTCTTTTTCATCAATAATGTTCCATAAGTTCATGTGTTCATAAGTCTTGAGATTGTGTCCATTGTTTCACTTGTTGAGTCAAAAGTTTGTGAAGGATTTGTTTTATAATCAATTCTCATGAATTCTGGCGATTCATCCTCTTGATCAGTCATCAGGAGCCTTTTTCCCTTACGTCTCGTCATATTGTTTCTTTTTGCTAGACTATAAATTGGTTTTGATTGTACTAGACTAGTTATTTTGACATTTCTCACAGTCAGGTTTTCTATATGTCACAGTGGCGGATTTACCAGCAGGCTGAGTAGGCTGGAGCCTAGGGCGGCAAATTTAGTTCATACATTTTTTATTTCGATTTACAAATTTAAAAAAAATATACACACAAAATACGAATTTTGAAAATTGGAGAAAAATTAAAATATTTAACAAAAATCGAATTTTTTTTTATTTTTACATATTTTCTTCGCTGATAACTGCTATAATTTTTTCTCCGTGTACCTAATAATTATGAGATCTCCTTACACAATTCAATCTTGATATAATATCATGATTGCTGCAGCAAGTTTGCAAATTGTCAAATTCAATTTCAGAAAGTTATTTCTTTATGCGTAAAAAATACTGACTAAAATTGACAAATATTTGAAGGACTGCGACTTGACAATAAAAAAATTCCCACCACAAAATATGAAGTTAGACAATTTGCTGATTAGAAAATTGATACATTTCATCAGTTAATTATTTTATTTGTAGTAAGAAAAAGTTTGGAAAATCAAATGGCCTTAAAGCTCATGTCAATAGAATTATTTAAATTGAATGTTTACATTAGTACATTTGTTGACTTTTTCACAAAGCCAACTTTTTCAGAAAATGCCAATCAGAATGAATTAATTATAATAAGATAAAACAATACTAAGCAGCAATTTTTTATTCAACGGCTTCTCTCCAGTTGAATGAGTATAATAAAAAAAATTGAAGTGAAAAAATGATTTTTTCGAAAGTTATCGTGTTTACTGTGAACTCGATCTTCAAAAATCCATACGATATGGCATTTTAATTACTTTTTTTTACATAAAAAGTAATTAATCATAACTGAAAAAATAATTTTTATGAGCTTAGCGATATCAAAATTTAGAGGCGGCAAAAATTGAATAGCCTACGGGCGGCAAAAATTGAATAGCCTACGGGCGGCAAATCTGTAAATCCGCCACTGATATGTCAATACTAATTATTAATATGCTTGAAGAACACAGAAAACCAAAGTGGGGATCTCCTTCTGTACCAAACTTTATCAAAATGTAAGTTTTGAAATGTCTTCTTTACTATCAAATTTTTTTATTTTTTTAGGGCATTTTCACCTGCTGTCAAAATAATTAAGCACATATGTATGTCTTTTCAAAAAGTTACTTTAATCATTGGTAAAAAAATGAATAATTTTAACCTAAAAAGTGCTACAGTGCTTGAGCAGATGTTATTCTATGTCCTGGTGTTCCTAAGTCATAATTTCATTGATTTCAATTTTAAAAAAATTACTACAGACATCTGTTACAGGAGTAAGTATCCAGGTTATTAGGATGCTCACGATTTTGAGAACATACCTATGTATGTGAGAGTAACACTCATAGATAGATTTGAATAATCACTCATAGATAGATTTAAATAATCTTAGCCTTAAAAATATTTTATATAATACATAAGTGAGCAGACACATGTCATAGAAGACTTAGGAGTCATGGTCCAAGTGTCTTGGACTGAGGACGATTAATTTGAGTTTACCAAATTTATAAATAGAGCAAAATAATGATTGTTTATATGTTAATAATATATTTAAATATGATGGTAATGATTTGCTTGAATAAATATTGAATTCCTTTGTAGTTTATAAATTGCTTATTTGCTAATAACTATGATTGTTTCTCATAAATAACAATAAAGAAACTTTTGTGAAAATTATATCAATGCTTACGTAAGCATAGGAGGGGGGTAAGAGCTTTGCTTACTTTCGCTTACAAGGGGGAGGGAGGATTAAAAATTACTAAAATTCTGTTTACGTAATACTTGAACGGCCCCATAGCACTCCGGAACAACTATAAAGGATGCTTGGAAATAAAACAAGAAGAAACTTCTACAATCCAATGGTACTATTAAAAGGATGAGAAAAATGAATCTGAACGAACTGCCAAATGAATTTATTTTTCCCACATTTACTGATTGCACAATGAATCAATAAAAATTATTCAAATCAAAATTGCCTGGTTGTGAAATTTCTTAAATTAATCTTTACGAAATGATTCACCTTGATAGATGCAACTTAGCCTTAAAACTGGAAAAATTATAATAGGTTGAGTAATACACTTTAATGATTGTTTTTTGCCAATGGATAACTGATACACAGAAAAAACAAAATGTTCCCGTTTGGGAATGTAATACGCAGAATGGTAATTTTTAATTCTTACACGTTGTTATGAAAATCTCTGAAACAGTTTGCTTTGGAATAAAAACAGAGATGTATCTTACATTCTTCACATTTCAGTTTTTTTTTTTTAAAGCGAATGTATTTTGACATAATTTTAAAATGGTGAATGTATTTATTCGTTTGTTATTAAAATTGTACATTTATTGTTGGATCATTTTATAAAATTTTAACTATTTATATATTATGGTAAATTGAGGATTTTTATTGCATTTATTATATCTATTTTGATTTCTTTTATTCAATATTCATTGATAATCTCATCTCTAACTGTAATCTATATTGTTCGTTCATTTGTATATATTTATTTTGTTCATTTATATATTATGTTATTCCTAAACTATCAATAACCATCTTTTTTTTTGTAATAATATTTCATTGTGTAGCAAGGGCGGTCATAAGGGTGGGTATAGGACCAACAACTCTCGTTATACACTTCTGTCATTAACCCGTGTTTATTGCATTTCCATCTGATTCTAAACGTTTTTATATTTTCTATTTATGGCAATAAACATTATTATTGATAGATGGCGATATTATTATTATTATTGATAGATGGCGTTAGTCCGTTGGTGCCCAAAAAATGGCATATCCGATGTCAGTGGTTTAGCTCCCGACTCAGGAGCGAAAAGTCCTAGGTTCGATTCTCTGCCAGGGAACATTTTGCATTTAATAGTGGCAATTGAATTATAAATTTCGTAGCTAGGCTGAGGATGTCCGTTGACGATTCGCAGTTGCGTTCAAATTAACAGCGCTGCTCCTAGGTGGCGTATGGAGTTAGTAACAAGGCCTACCCCACAGACAATTTAAAAATAAAGAGACTGTTTGAAACATTGGCGATCTTGACCACCAAGTTTTTGGTACGGCCAGTTGCGCATGGAGGCGCTGCCCGCAATCAACAGACGAGTCTGACGACATGATAATTTTCCAATTTCGACATTTGTCAGAAAATGACAAACCACGTAATAATTTCAGAATAATTCTACTTTAATTGTCATCGAAAAATTAATTATAGAAATTATACCATGGACTTGAATTATGAACCCAACGTCGAAAATGGAATGTTTTGTTATTCGAGTTGACGCTGAAATTCCTCGAAATATTCTTTCACAAGGTAAAATATAAGCTGCTTTTCACAAACTGATACTTATTTCCATCCATCAGTTGCAGAAATTTTTTCACAAACTGGTACTTATTTCCATCCATCAGTTTTCGTTTCCTATCACCATTTGAGAAAATATAAAATACATGGTCTCCTTTGTGCTAATAAATCAACAAAATTATTGAAGGTTTGTTGTAAATGTAATTTGTTTTTATTTTGGTTGATTTGATGATAAGCGACAGGAATATTATTTTTAATTTTGTTGTTTTTCGGAGTTTTATTATTGTTTTGTCTGTAGTTGTACCTTGTCCTAGATACAATAAAATGTGTTTTTATAGTGTTCAACTTATTATATAAGATGTTTAATTCTGTTCTTGATATCATGAAATAAATATTTACTTTGAAACTTTATTTTAACCACGAACGAACTAACAGATTCTACGAATCGATTACTGTATATATTTTATTAGTGATCGATTTGCCATTCCTGTATTTCATATGATACAACCATTCATATGGAATACAAGAACAAATCGATCACTTATAAAATATATACCATATCAATCATATAAAAGTAACACATTTGAAAAACCCGCCTTATCTCAATCGGTTTTACCAACTGTACTTAGTTCGGCCAGTTGCGAGATATGTCGCCACTGTCTAAACGTGGTGCCAACTTTTACTGCAGGTTTGACAACTCTCTTTATTTTTAGTTTATGGCCTACCCAGAACACTGAGGAAATGATACATTCTCGTCCATTTGCAGCGACTTTTTTTCATGAACAATTGGGCTAATTGTCCTTTAAAGTACCTATAGCGGTTTTTGTGTGTTGCACCAACTTTAAGAGACTCAAAGCATCCATTAAAACAGCATTCCAACATAATTAAGACAAAAACCACTGGATCATTGCGACGTTGCCATATTGTAACAAAGATAAACAAGCGCTAGTAGAAGTTTTGAGAAAATGTTTCCGTGCAAATCATTCGAAACTTAAGTAGTAATTAAAATTAAAGGTCTATCTGTTAAACGCCCACTTGCAGCGACATTTTATTAACTGTTATTTAACAAATGGACTTTTAATTTCTACTTAAGTTTCAGATGATTTGCACGGAAACTTTTACTAACGGTTCTTTATCGTCGTTGCAGTATGGCAACGTCGCAATGATCCAGTGGTTTTTGTGTTAATTCTGTTGGAACACTGTTTTTAATCCCAAAATATCTCTAGTTTTTGTAAATGTTTGGTTTTTTTCTGTGGTGTTCGTGGTAATTTTCAAAAAGATAGATTTTTTTACAATGTTCGCAGAAGCAAAAAGAATTAGGGGGCTGTATTTTAGCCCCAGGGAAGTGAGTCATCTTTTCACAAAAATAAACCAATTCTCAAAAATACGATGCCTAGGTGAGGATGTGGTATATTTATAATTCTTAGGCTTAAAGGTGCAATAGAGGACTTCGGCTAAGGTTCAGTGATACCACAACAAAATTTTTGGCCTTAAATCTACTGACACATTTTTTGGCTATTTTTGATAATTTTAAGATAAAGTACACCTTCTGATACCCCAAACCAATATTAAAAAGATGCGGAATTGTTGAATTATTTAGATATTTCATAAAACACAAATGTTTAGGGAATTTGGATTTTTATAGTGATTATTTTTTCCTGGAAGGCGCCAAATTCAAAACAATAACATTAATATCTCGTACGACTTTCCATTGTCAAATTCGTCATATGGATATTAGAAAAAAAATTTGAATATCTGACTGAGCAGTGTTGTAAAAATTGTTTAATAGACTTTTGTTATCTACCTATTAATTTTTATTTACGTTAAAATGGTTTATCGCTGTAGTTATAAAAATTGTAAAAGTGACTCCAGAAAGCGTTATAAACAGCGAGTGAAGTTTTTTCCCTTTCCCAAACCAAAAAGAGATTTGGTAAAATGTCTCAAGTGGATTGAACTCTGTGGAAATGAAAACCTCCTTTCATAAAAATAAGTAGAAATAATGTTTGTAGCCTACATTTTGAGGATAAACGCAAAAATGAACCAGTACCATTCTCCAATCTGCAAGTGTGCGAAAATGTGGCTGAAGGAGAAATTATGTTGTGTGAAACTGGTGAAATCTCAATAGACAGTGTGGAACAGAGCAACGCAGAAATCATTTCAGCTAATAACTCCCAACATCTTTTTGAATATATATATATATATATATATATATATATATATATATATATATATATATATATATATATATATATATATATATATATTTCACAGGACTTGAATTCTGGCATTTTGAGGCACCCTCTATACTCTTTTAAAATTAACTTGTGTACCCTTATAAAAATTATGAAAGGAATAATGTAAGGAAAATATATATTTGATATATATCCAAATGTGGATATTTATATATTTTCGAAAAAAGTTACGAAAGGGAAAACAAAAGCAGAAATATTAAGTTTATTTAAAACTAAATATAAAAAACTAACAAAAAATTAAGTATGCTAGCTAGTAAAATGTGAAAAGTTACGCTAAAGCGAAAAACCAAATAAGGAATAACCTAACCTGTTGCTCATTGATATATTGCCTGCTAGTTATTATATGCTATTTCGCTACAGTTCTTGAAAAAAAAATGTTCGACAGCAATTAGAACATTGACGTTTCTAACATACTTTTATATATGGCAAAATATGTAATTTATAGATCATTTTTGTCATAAACATTAAAAATATTCGTTTGGTCCTTTGCTCCCTATTGCATGTCAATAGTGTCTGCAAAGTTTCAGACTTCATGATCTTCAGATAGAATATTTTTTCTTGTGTTAATAATGGTGTGAACCGCTGGAAAGTTTAGAATGTCTACAAGTGGTGTGCAATTCCATTTTTAGTGATTAAGGGCCCTTTCTAGTACCTCTTAAATAAAAAACCAACACATTTTGTTTAAACTCTCATTTAAATATAGCGTTCAAGATACTTAATGGATTTTTTATTTCAAGTTACGAATTTACTAAAAAGCAAACAATAGCAAAAATATTCGAAATAATGGGCATTAGTAATATGGGATATTTCTTTGAAAACATCTTATATGATTTAATCAGATAGATAGCCCTTTCAACATGAATTCTTGCTTTGGCAATTTTTTTAGTTATTATTTCTTCTTCGGCTGTCCGTTGTTGCCTCCCATCATAAAAGGTGGGATATATATTTTAATTCCCATTTCATCTAACAAATCCCTGATTATGAAACCTCATCTATTAGCTAAAATAACATCATTTTCCATCAACAACTGTCTAATATCGCTTTTTTCAAATAAATATCTTTCTGAAATAAAGCCCTCATAACCCTCACCACAGTATATCACTGCACCAGTTACTGAAATTGCAACAAGAAATTTAATAATATTACTATGTTTATAATAAAAAAGTATTTCCTTGTTCCTGAAATTTCTAATAGGCATTTCCATCAACAACTCTGTGGCATCTATAACAAAAGTAATACTGTCGCCAGAAAAATTTTAATTTTAATATTTTTTTTCCTAACATAAACTGTATCCAAGTATATGATGTAGTGACGGAGACATAGTTTCTACTCAAATTGCAGAAAAATGATAACTCATCTAATGTGAATCCCCTTTAAAATTCGCACTAACGTTAACGCTAATTTATCCCGATTGCTCAATTTTTGACTTTGCTTTCTATCCTTTCATTTCATAATTTTTATGAGGATATATACAAGCTTGTCCATAATATTTTCATCTAAGAGAGTATAGAGTGCCTCAAAATGCCAGAATTCAAGTCCTGTGAAATATTTTGAATTATTTTTCAAATTATTATATGAAAATATGTTTGCCTTCGGAGCACATTCCAAAGTCTGCGTATAAGACTCTACGTAGGAGATTTCTTCATAATTAGCTGTGGTGGTGTCATCAGGGGTGTCAGGAAGATGTTGGGAGTTTTCAGTTAAAATGTCTTCATCATTATGCAGTGATGTTGCTCAAGTCATCAGGGGTTTCAAAAAGATGTTGGGAGTTATTAGTTGAAATTGCTCTGTTCCACACTGTCTATTGAGATTTCACCAGTTTCACACACCATAATTTCTCCTTCAGCCACATTTTCGCACACTTGCAGATTGGAAAATGGTACTGGTTCTTCTCGCATTTATCCTCAAAATGTAGGCTACAAACATAAGCATTCCTGTTTATTTTTGATGGAAGGAGGTTTTCATTTCCACAGAGTTCAATCCACTTGAGACATTTTACCAAATTTCTTTTTGGTTTGGGAAAGGGAAAAAACTCGCTCTTTATAACGCTTTCTGGAGTCACTTTTCAATTTTTATAACAGCGATCAACCATTTTAACGTAAATAAAAACTAATAGGTAGATACCAAAAGTCTATTAAACAATTTTCACAACACTGCTCAGTCAAATATATTTTTTTTTCTAATATCCATAGGACGAATTTGACATTGGAAAGTCGTACGACGTACGAGTTATTCATGTTATAGTTTTGAATTTGGCGCCAGGAAAAAATAATCACTATAAAAATACAAATTCCCTAAACATTTGTGTTTTATGAAATAACTAAATAATTCAACAATTCCGCACCTTTTTAATATTGGTTTGGGGTATCAGAAGGTGTACTTTATCTTAAAATTATCAAAAATAGCCAAAAAATGTGTCAGTAGATTCAAGGCCAAAATTTTTGTTGTGGTGTCACTGAACCTTAGCCGAAGTCCTCCATTAGTGGTAATACATAAAGCTATCTCTCTACTCACTGTAGAGACATGGACGTTCATGAAGTCCTTCGTCTGAATCATTTGCCCACTGCTGGCATAAAGCCTGAGTGTCAAAAGCAGTTGATTCATCGGCAAGAGGGTGTTATTTCTAAAATAAGATCATTTTATTTGAGAAAAGCAGTACCTATATTATACCCATGTAGTTTTAAAATAGCCGGACATAACAGCTATCTTAAAAAACTGGTATACTATATGGTTATATTTACTATTGACCTTCCTATCATCTGAGTACTCCAATTGATTCTGAATTTGGGCAAGAAGTGTCATGACTGGAGGCTTTGTACCTTCTAAAAAAGTCCATTTGGGACATCTCTTTATAGTGATTGGGCCTAAGAAAAATGAGTCTTGAGTAGCCCATATCGACGAAATCAAGGTCTTCTAAATCGTCTTATAGAAAATCCTCCACCAGGACCTCATAAAAAATTTCCATTTTCGCAAGTCACAAATCTCCGGGCACTATATTAATTAACAAAAATCAAATATTTTTGAATATTTGAGGTTAAAGAACAATTTGAAGATATTTTAGGGAAGGAGTTCGGTCAGTTAGCTAATGCTGTTTTAATGGATGCTTTAAGAGTCTCTTAAAGTTGGTGCAACACACAAAAACCGTTATGGTACTTTAAAGGACAATTAGCCTAATTGTTCTTTGAAAAATAGTCGCTGAAAATTGGCGTAAATAACAGTTAATAAAAAGTCGCTGCAAATGGGCTTCTGTTTGTAATTGTCCCGCCGTCATTGACGTGCATTGAATAATCGGGGATTGCAGTATTGCTTAGAGCAAGACATGCTGCCTTCCCACCACAACATCCTTCTAGCCTACACCGGTTAAAGGCCTGATGGGAACGGATTTCCCGCTAGAAGGAATATCCTGAATGCGCCGAGAGGAAGCAAGAGGACAATAATTTAGAGAGAGAGAGAGAGAAGCATAGACATTATTATTATATGTCTATGGAGTATGGAGAGAAGTTAGTATAGACACAGAACACCTTACCTGCACAGAAGCGTGATTTAAGTGTACCGCCAAAATAAAATTTTTGGCTTGTTTCTAATCAACCTCAAATTTCTAGGCGTCGGATTGTCGTAATTGATGGCTGTTTGGTATTTGAATTTGTGAACAAAGTGCTTTGTAAGGTGTTCTGTGGTATAGGCACAGAACACCTAAACAAAGGTGTTCTGTGGTATAGGTTAAAAACACTGAAATAAAATTATATTATACTGACTGGAATGCTCTTAGTTCCGTTGCGCATCCATATAAAGTGACAACCCTTGGAGCAGATGAAAGGAGGCACATGAAACTCAGCAAAGAAATACTTAATTGGTTATGTATGAGGGTGCGAGAGAGATATTCAACTGGACGTACTATATGAATTCTGTTATTAATTTCCTATCTTTTGTTTGTAAACACGTCATTGGTGTACAGTGTGGTTAACCAGTTATCTATTGTTTTGTTGAATTCGTTGTGTATTTTTATCTGTGTTTTTGTTGGAATTATGTCGTGCTTCATAAGAGACTGTAAAACTGTGTTATGTTTGTGGACAGTGAATGATTTTCAATGTTCACTTCACAACGTGAGCTTTATGAACTATCAATTCACAATCAGCTAAACCCCAATTGCTCCGCCACTGCAAAGAGGCACGAAACAAAAATGGTGCGGCCCATGAGTAATCCATTCGCGCAGCTTGACGAGCATTCCAGTCAGTACAATATAATTTTATTTCAGTGGTTAAAAATCGTCTAGAGACAACCGGCATCGGCAAAACTTAAAAATAAATTTAACCCACGTGATTTGTGCTCCTCTGTATTAACAACACTGGACACAGTATCCTGCTTTCTAATATAATTGATTATCAACCTATTCTAGATTCTATACCACTATGTCTTCAGAATACAAGTATTGTGAATCAGAACATTCAATAACCGATTTTGAGAAATATGAAAAAGAACACTTTGATGCTGACATTCTGAAGGGAGAAATAGTGAAAGAAGAGCCCGCGGATATTGATGCTATTCGTGATATTTTAAAGGATGAAATAGTGAAAGAAGGCACACGGCTATCAAACCAATCAGTTATCATTTTGATGTTCCCGTGGGAGAAATAGTGAAGGAAGAGCCTACCGAAATCCAATCATTCAATACATATGAAGTGAATTATAAAAGATGCTTAGAGCAAGGTGAGGAGAATCTCCATATTTTTTTTAAAGAAAACTTTTCTTTTACATCGATTTAACTTTTTCTTTAGAAGATAAAGAGTGGGACAAGCAATTTTTTAGAGTTTCAACATATGTTTTAATGAGCTTGGCAGTTTCAAAGCTTTTATTGGTAGATTGCATTCACTATTGAGACACCATGTTTGTCATTATCCCACTTAATGAACAGTTCTTCTCGAAGATGTCCGAAGCGAAGCTATTAAGAGAAATTCCATAAAGACGTATCATGAATCCAAGAGCAATTGCCATAAATTTTGTTTCCGCTACTGGAAAGTACTTACCCCAGGGTATTTTTGCAAGGAAACAGTGAACAAAATTGAATAAACTACACTGGATATCCAACCTAACAAACATGACCTTTCAACCGCTGCATGTCATGACACTGCTGCACACGATGACAATCGTGTCCGCTCTTCCCCTTTTCTAACTGTCTCAATACTGAATTCACTCTACCTCAGCCTCGCTTATTACAAGCTTTTATTTAGTTTCACCTGTCCCGATGTGTGTAATCAAATCTTACAAGTTAAATTTGACCCGCTTCTAATTGTCCGATCAACGTGAATTTTGGCAGGTGTTCATAGTTCCCGTGACAATGCATTATGTTGGAGAAAAAACAAAATGGCGGCTTCAAGATGGCGGACGAGATTTGTGTTTATGGTCAGATTTGATTCAAAATTGCTATGTAGGGGGTTTCGAGGTCAATGTTGATGAATTTTTGTCAAAGTTCATAAAATCAAAATGGCGGCTTCAAGATGGCCGACGATCTCTGTGATTACGATCCGATTCTATTCAAAATTGGTATGTGGGGGAATTTTTTGTCAAAATTAATAAATTCATGATAGCGGCCCCAAGATGGCAGATGAGTTTTGTAATTATTTATTTATTTATTTATTTTCAAACAGGTAAAACCTTATTACATGAAAATCATATTTTTTTATAGAACAAGTGTGAATACAGTCTTATACTAATTTATAGGGGTTCTAACATTTACTAATAATAATAATATTGTATCGGGCTACTATACTTGGGCATATACTATCTATACATACCTACATATACTATACATAGGCGTTGCAAAAGAGAAATTGAACATTAGAAAAAGCGATAGGGATGAAACAAAACAGTAATTATTCTGGGTTTGAAAAGTATGTTTTTACACCATGGTATACTTGTTTGGGAGGGAGAACAAAGTTGAGCTCTGACAATAGTAGGGAGTTGTTTGTTGTTTTGATCATTGTAATAATGGGTGAACAGTTTATTGTTGATACGTATGGTACGTCAAAGAACTGAACAAGTCTTGTTGATCTGTTTGGAATTCTTTTTTTGAGTAGAGACCCGAGGTAGGGGCAATTATAATATTTTTTAAAGATTTTATAACACATTATTACTATACTTGCCTGTCTTCTATTATCTAGACTGGGTATTTTGAATTCATTTCTTAGTGCTACAGACCTGACTGTATTATAGTCTGGGTATACTTTGTAATATAGAAATCTCAGGAATCTGTTTTGAATTTTTTCTAACCTTATCATCGACCGTTTGTTCATAAAAATAAAAAAATTCTTTGTAAGTATCAGCAGTTGATTTCGGAGGGAAATATACCACAAAAAGGGCTATCACGATTTTTTAAACCTTGACTTTAACATATGGAACATCGAAATCACTTTCTTTTTTTACCCAGTCTAAAATTTTAAATTTTTTACTCACCCCTATCATAACTCCTCCTCCTCTTTCTTTATTCGTTATATGTGGATTCCTATCGCATCGAACTATTTCATACCTGTTACAGTTAATGAATTCTGAGCTATAGATAGATTCATTCAACCATGATTCTGTTCCCAGTATCAGGTCATAGTTTTCACCTTCGATACTTAGTTTGAAGTGATTCAACTTTGTTCTCAGACCCCTAAAATTCTGATAATAATAACGTGACATATTTTCCATTTCCACTGGTGTCTATAATTAGCTATATATGTATGTGCAATACAAATAGTTATTTTTACAAAAAGAAAAGAGAAAAAGAGCAAAAAAGAAATACAATATTATTAGAAACTAAAAAGTTTATGGTTTGTGTGTTTGCAGACAAAAGATGTTGTAGATCGAAGTAGTTTCGCATAGTTGTGTTGTGCTACCGCTTATATTCACATACTATCTCACCTTGTTTCAGATTAAATCACTTATTTTGACTATTTTTTTTTTTTTTTTTTTTTTTTTTTTTTTTTTTGTTCCCACGAAAAGGGATATCCTGTAATGTTCAGAGAACATCGGGGGAACCAAGGGAAAAGGGTGGGGGTTGGTGTTTTTTTTAAATTTTTGAAGGTTGTATGCCTCGGGGAACACCTCCCTAGGCAATGAGTTCCAAAGCCTGCTGTTCGTTGGATGAACGAGTCTTTGGAAAGTGATGTTCTGCAGGTCTCCAAAGTGACCACGAAGGGGTGTGATGACTGAACTTGGCGGGTTTCAAGAGACTGCCAAAGCAGGACGATTGTTGATATTTCAGAAGAGCATCGCCCATGAAAATATCTATAAAATAGAGACAAATCGCCAACTTTTCTAGGTGTTCCAGACAAGTGAGCGAGTTTGTAGCGAGGCATCACCGCGAGCAATTGCCCTTTTTGGACAGAATCCAATAGCCTCAGGATATGTTTAGGTGCCGCACTCAAATATGGGAACAGTATTCCAGGACAGGTCGGATCTGTGCCTTATAGATCATAAGCAGCTGACTGGGGGTGAAATAGCTCTTGCACGAAACAAAAACCAAGTTTTGGGATGCACTTTGGCAATGGACCTCACGTATTTTTCCCAGGAAGGTTATTGCTGATAGTAATACCAAGCATCGATATGGATGACTTCAGTGGTATGGTTACTCCTGACAAAGTTATGTTAGGCACAGTGGATCGGCTTTCTAGAGAAAGACATGCTTGTGTTTTGTTTGCATTGAATTCTACCAAGTTATTAGATCCCCATTCGAGAATTGTTGCTAAGTCCATATTTATATTATTAACATTTCTTCCTCGTTCATTTCTGGTTTCACGGGCTGATATAGGGGCCCTAGGGGAAGCGGTATGGAGGGTACTATCATCGGCAAAGCTGTGTACTGGACATGAAGTTGCTTTCAACAGTCGTTGATGTGAAGTAGAAATAGTGTTGGTGCGAGAATAGATCCTTGGAACACCAGCATTTATGAGTAGAGTGTCAGATGAAACTCCATCGACCACTACATGGAGAGACCTGTTTGAGAGAAAACTAGCAAGCAGAGAACACAGCTGAGGGGCAAGCCATAAGGCGGAAGCTTGGCGAGAGTCCCTGGTGCCAAACTCGTCGAACGCCTTGGAGATATCTAATGCCACAGCTAAAGTTTCTCCATACTTTTCAATAGATAGCTGCCATATATGTGAGACGTAAGCGAGCAGGTCACCAGTTGATCTCTGATGGCGGAAGCCAGGTGCCTATCGTTGACAATTCCTGGAGTCTTCCAGATATTTTATGAGCTCGATGTTGATGGCTTTTCCATGACCTTTGAAATAATAGATAGCAGTGCGATAGGTCTGTAGTTGCTAGGTAGGGCCTTTTGCCTTTTAGGGACTGGCTGTACTCTTGCAATTTTCCAATTGGACGGAAATACCCCCAAATTGTAAGAGTGGTTGAACAACTTGCAAAGAACAGGTGTTAGTTCAGGGGCACATTTCTTGAGAACAATCGGCGGGATTCCGTCAGATCCACAGGCTTTGTTGGTGTTGAGACCCAGCAAAATCTTTCTGATAGATGCGTTGCGAAAGGTGATCCGGGCATGTGACTGTCAATAGGTGTAATGTTCGGAGGTTGTTTTCCCGATGAATCCAGAGTGGAATTTCCAGCAAATAGGTGCGCAAAGATATTGGCTTTTTCCTGGGCAGTCGTTGCTAGTGTTCCATCTTCTTTGGTTAGAGGAGGAAATGAGCTGGAAGTGGAGTTTCTTCCCACAGCTTTGGCGAAAGACCAAAATGAACGGGATCCGTTAGGACATTCAACAAGTTTTGATCTTATTTTGGCATTGTGGGCGTCTTTTGAGCATTCTATTGTCTCTTTGCATATGCCTCTAGCCTCGACATATGCTGCTCTGGTCTCAGGGCCCGGATTTTTTAGCCATCGATGGTATGCTGCCTGTTTGGAAGCCACAGCTCTAGAGCAGTTTCTGTTAAACCAGGTCTTATCGGATGAAGTTCTTCTTTCGGTATTCGGTATGTAAGTTTGCATCCCCAACATGATGATTTCAGAAATTGTCTCAGCACATCGTGTTGGATCTACTGAAGAGAAACAAACTCTCTTCTTCTTTCTGCCGCTATCATTAACAAAAACTTCACCGTTCATTGACCATACATTTCTGTATGAATATTTGTTTGCTACTGATTTCATCAAGTCCAGTTTTGTTTTGCTTAAATCTTCTCTGATGACCACGCCACTGCCTTTCAGTTGTCGTCTATTCTCCATGACTTTTTATTATGGTCCAATTCGATTCAAAATTGGTATGTGGAGGTTTTTGGGGTCGAAGATTATTATTTTTTTTGTCAAAAATCATAAAATCAAAATGCTTTGGTAGGTTATTCCGTATGTTATAGATTCAAAAACTTGTCGCTTTTGTATTTGAACTGAAACTCACGGAATAACCTACATCACACGTCCACAGCAATTATTTTTAAATTTTTAGCGCATTGTCTTTAAAAAGGTTTTTTATTAATTATTTTATTCTGTGCTTTTTAGCACTTACACAGAAAGCAATATTGAACCTGATATTAGAGCAAGGTGAGGAGGATCTCTATATTTTTCATATTTATTTTAAAGTCGGCTCGTGTGTGGTGGGCGGACCGGTAGTCAAGACAAAGATTTTTGTCAAAGTATCTATCGCCACTTTTTTCTTAGCTATCGTAGCGGCTATTATCAATTTTCGTCCAGAATATTGTAGGTAATCATATTTGGAAAATATCTATTGAAATATTAGATTTTATTTCAAGTAACACCATTTCATTTTTGGTTAATGAGAGAAAATACCTCTGAATAATGTTTCAAAACACTTTGATATGAACTTTGAGTGAGATTCGTCTAACGATTCAGATTTTTATCAGACACATATAGGCACTTTTCAAAATCTCAAATTTGTTTTTTTACCGGGGAAATTCAGGTGTTTTGTCTGTTGTAAACTGTTTTAGAAGTTGAAATATATAGTTGCATTTCAATGATTCATACAGTAGCACTCATAACCTATAAGTTAGATTGCACAAGTTGAAAACAATATTTTTCTCAGCAAGAAGTGTAGAACAAATTTTTTGATGATGTTACGTGAAAACCAATAACCTTTTTTATGAAAAATGTTATTCCTTTCAATTTAATTGAATGATATTTTGGTAAATAGATTGGTTAAATAGATAGAGCAAAACAAATGAGGTTCAAGCCACCATCTTCCAAGATTTGACAGGAACAATAGCAATAGGTGTGGTTTTTTACTTCTCTCTTAATAAATATCAACTTTAGCGTAGGATTATCTTTGAAATTCTACTATACTAATGTTATTGAATTTCAGATGACTGTAAATATATCAATTATAAAGTGGAAGGTTTGTAGTATAGTTTTGTCGATAAACAGGAAAATCCTCTCCTCTCCTCTCAACGAGAAAAAATCCTACTGTTGGGACCGCAGTTATTCTTAAAAGCCGTGATTTTGTCAACAAAAATGTTAATACCATTGAATGTGTACAAAAACGGCAGCTGATTTAAAAAAATGAGGCATTTATAATAAAATGTCTTTATTTTAATTATCCTTGCCGAAGTCCAGTTAGACTGCTCAACTTCCAGTTACAAATAAATTATTTCACACAGAAAAATGCCTACATATATTATAATACAATTAAACAGTCACAAGACTAACAGGTAGATTCAAATAACTAAAATGTATATAATGCATAGAATGCTTAAAGGGAGAACATTAATATATGCCTATTATTACAACATATAAAAAAATTTTAGAGAACCAGAAGCTATTCCTTATAGGCTCTTTTAAATCCACAAGATGATTCGTTCTTGATAGGTTTTGGTATGGAGTTGAATATTTTTACCGCAGAATGAGAAAATGACCTTTCGAATGCAGCAGTTTTATGCCTGGGTAATACAAGTAGATTTCTATTTCTGGTGTTTACATCATGCACAACCGACCTATATGACATTTTTTTTCTAATATACAAGGGAGTTCCTTTTTCTAAAACTTTATGAACAAAACATGCAAGGTAAAGTTTCCTTCTGTCCTGCATATGGGGAATTGATTAAAATAAATAATATTGTACAAATTGAGGAGATTAAACAAAAAATTATAAATGGCTCTTAAGAACATAAAAATTGGTCATGGAGGAGATTAAACAAAATAATTATAAATGGCTCTTAAGAACATAAAAATTGGTCATGTTAATATTCGATCATTGTTTCCTAGTATTATGGATGTGAAAATGCTCTTAATGAAACATGGTCTGGATGTTCTGGGTATTACTGAAACATGGTTGAATGAAAACATATCTGATGCAGCAGTAAAAATTGACAACTATAATTTTATCAGACTGGATCGTGGTAATAATCGTCGTGGTGGGGGTACTGGTGTCTACATCAGGTCAACACTTAAGGCAAGGTTAGTGGCTGAATTTTCCCAATCTGAGGTGAATATTGAACAACTTTGGGTAGTAATTGATATTGCAAATAATAACTATTTGATTGGGACAATCTACAGACCTCCAGGTGGTCAAGTTTTGGATGCTATAAATTCTCTAGAGCACTCAATTGCTTCAATGTTCCCCGATACAGATAATATTATATTAATGGGTGATCTCAACTTGAACTTAATGCAAGTGACACCAGCAACAGACTTGCTCACAGATTTGTTGGATTTATTTAATATTACTCAAATAATAAAGCCCCAACACGTATTACTAAAACTGTAATACCTTATTAGATATCATAGCAGTTGGTGATATTGACTTGATTGATGGTGAAGCACAACATGCGACATGCATCAAGTCACTGATCATCAACTGGTGTTTCTATCAACTCAAAAAAAAAATTCCTCAAAATAAAATCAAGTATATAATTTACAGAGACTTCAGTGCATTGAATCAGGTTGATTTCGAAATGGAATTACAAATGCAGAATTGGCAAAAAATATTTTTTTACAGAGGATATTGACATAAAGTTGATATATTAACTAATAATATTAAATCTGTTTTGATCGTCATGCTCGCTTAGGAAAGTAAGATCGACTAAACCGAGGAGCTCCTTGGATGACTAATAATTTAAAGATCATGAAAAACAAAGAAAACAAACTACTTCCCAAGTACAAATCAACCAAAAACTTGGATGATTGGGAAGCATACAAGCGAGCAAGAAATGATTTCATAACGTTAGGACTGAGAAGGGGGTAAAAATAAAATTCGGCAAAGTCGAAGGTACGGAGCTTGGTTGAATACCTTTCTAAATCTGATTATCAGTACCACCTAACTTGAATGATGCTGGAAGCTATCAATTGCCATTTCATTAACTCTGTCAATGCATTAGAGTGTCAGGTTGATGATGATCTTGTGACGGTATTATAATCCCATAAAGGGGAATTATAACCTAGACCATTTGCAAAATTGAACCCTTTCGGGAACATGACGTTCTGGAGGCTGTAGATAGTATCAAATCAAATACAGAAGGTTCTGTTTGGAATAACCCTCCATATGATAAAAGGGCTGCTTTTTGCCATTTTATGTCATATTCAATTCCCCTCCCCTTTTGGAGGGATATTTTCCTATAAATTGGAATGCGGTTATTTTACCGTTACCAAAGGTCTCAAATCCTAAATGTCTGTCTGATCTGAGACCTATCAGTGGGGCTTCAGTGCTATCCAAGATGTTGAAAGACTGATTTTCAAGAAAATTTTACGTTTCCTCACAGAGAATAGAACTATTTTCTGATTGCCAATCTGGTTTTAGGTCTGGGCATAGTACAATTACTGCATAACTAAAGTATTAGATGATATAACAGGCCGATGGTAGCAATACATGTTACATTAGACTATAGTAAAACGATCCCCTGGGTTAATCTATTATTGTAAACTAAATTATTACTGTTTATCTGAAACCATGGATTAATTTGGGAAGCTATCTCTCCCCGATGTCAGTATTTTGCCCTAGAGGACACCAGTTCAAGTGCAATGCCATTACCTCGAGGAGTTCCTCAGGGCTCTATGGGCCCGCTACTCTTTTTACTTTATACTATGGACCCTAAAAGGTGCTTTATTTTCATCAATTTGCTGATGATACTCAAGTGTATGCAAGTTTCAACAAGATAATGCTGACATGGTCATTACAAAAATCAATTTTACTCTTGATAAAATATTGAAATACTCAATAAACATGGTTTGAAATTAAATCCCACTAAATCACAATGTATGTTTTGGTAAAAATTGAATTATGCTACAAGAAGTAGTAATCAATGGTGTGAGCCCTGTAGAGCAAAAAAAAAATTTGGGGGCTTTTTCATTGATGATTTAAAAGGTTTAAAAGCATATTAAGCATATAGTCCAGAAGCTATATGTCTTTAAAGAAATCTTTACCCCCAACAGAACAATACTAAACAAAGAATTGAAAAAACAGTTATGTGAATCACTAGTTTTGAGCCACTTCCCAAAATTTTGGCGATATTATTTATGGACCATGTCTTGATATTCGAACTTCAACTAGAATTCAAAGAATTCAGAACTCAAAGTATTAGTTTTAAAACAATTTCACTAAGATTTGGACCGTGCTTTAGAGCTGAACTAGGGTGGCGTTGCAGGACAGAAGGAAACTTCACCCCCTTTCATGTTTTGTTCATAAAGTATTAGAAAAAATTTTCGTATATTGAAAAAAAATGTCATATAGGTGGTTGTGCATGATGTAAACACCAGAAATAAAACCTACTTGTAATACCCAGGCATACACTGCTATTCAAAGGTCATTTTCTCATTCTGCGGTAAAATATTTAACTCCATACCAACTCCTATCAAGAACAAATCATCTTATGGTTTAAAGAGCCTTTAAGGAATACCTATGGTTCTATAACATTTTTAGTTTATATGTTGTAATTATATTAACGTTCTCCCTTTACGCATTCTTGCATTATTTACATGTTACATTTTAGTTATTTGAACATAAACCCGTTACTCCCGTGATTGTTAATTATAATATATGTAGGCATTATTCTGTATTTGTTTTTTTAACTGGACTTCGGTTGGGGGTTGAGCAGTCTAACTGGACTTCGCCGAAAATTATTAAAAAAAAGACATTTTTTTATTATTATTATTATTATATCAAGCCACCTAGTTCAGCTCTGAATGGAGGGTTTAAATGGTCGTAATCTT
>JAFIRS010006742.1:0-32739 GCA_018342105.1 Gonioctena quinquepunctata | reverse complement strand
TTTAGAGTCACCTTTAATACTGCATCTAGGTGGCCATGATCGGACGTAAACTAATCTGAGGACTTCGGACAATTATAATCGCAAAGTTTCAGTGACTAGTATGATAGATAGGAATAAGACAAATTGGCAAAATTACATTTTGGTGTCTAACTATTATTTTTCAAATGGCGACCATTTTTTGACTAGCACTTTCCGAAAAAAATATTTCTTGACGAATCTAACGATACTAATTCATATGTGATTGGATTGAAAATAAGAACATAAATTGAATATTACTCAGGAAAATACTGGATCATAATTTATGTACTTGTCGAATGTGTCATGGATAGCCATGATACATAATATTCTGCAGTAATTTTTATCCAGTCTTCTTTGGGAAACACTCACTCAGGTGATGACAGTGACATAAGCTTCATGAGCAGACAGTGGAAGTTTATTAATTTTCGTTAAATTTTCAGTTTGATTTTTCTTTAAATTGAAGAAGTGGATATGTTGTTGCACTCCGGACAAAAAAAAATACTAATTTGGATGTTCCTTGTGACATGCATAGCATGAAATTGTGGTCACCCTATTTTCCTGTCTTCACAACAAAAGTATTTTCCTCGTATTTTTGCTGGAGGTTTTTCTTCATGCTCCTCTTGGGGAATTTTGTACTTGGTGAGGAAACGTTGGATATCCGAAGGTAAGTGCCTTAGGGTAGCTCCTTATGAAAGGTGCGGCTTCATCAAAGACATTGCCAATTCTTTTGAAAAAACTCTTCTGTATTTATGGCTATTCTCGATGTGTTTGGCTTTGTATAAAATTCCACTATTTATACCTGCTATATTCACCAATTCAAAAAATAAAATATAAGGTCATCTCTTCAACCTTCTGAGAACGTAGTATGAGCCACACAATTCATCCAGAGTATCAGCGCCTTCTTTAAAACAATTGTAGTCCAGCATAATATCTGGTTTATTAGTTACAGGATGGAATGCAGCACCAGCATGCATTGTAGAAAGGAAAATTACAGCCTTATCATTTTAGGACATGCAACACAAAAGTCATGTCTTTTTGAAATCCAAAGATGGGCGAACAAGGTGCTTTTCCTTTTATTTGGTGAGATTTCTGGTGGCAGCTTCTTTTTATTTTATTTTTTGAGTGTTCCAACAATTGTATTATCCAGAAGCTCTTTTGCCATCAGTGTACCAATTATCACATGTCAAATTTCGGTTTTTTTCTTTCCACGGCTGAAGCAATTGATGAGTAATATCAGTTGGTGTATTTGACTCTATGTATTGCCCTTCTGCATGTTGACCACAATACACCTCTTAGTTGCTAACATAGAATGCTCTGGAGTCACATAACACAAACGCTTTCAATTCGTATTTTGCAGGTTTGTTTGGAATGTATTGACGAAAGCAGCATCTATGCCCAAAACGTATAACATTTCATCAACTGTTATTTGTTGATTGTTTTTGCAGTTGTCTACAAAACTGTTAAGAATAAATCGGATAGCAGCAAGTTCATCAGTTACTTTTCAGCCACGTCTAGTATTTTTTTTCATCGAATCTGATAGCGGTTAGCAAAAATAATTTTCCACTTATTAATTTTTTTAACAATTATTTAATATTTTCTCCTTCTAGACTGTTTCTCTTCAGAATTACTTTTACGTAGCGTGCTCTTCTGTAATGGAGTATACTTATCTGTTGAGAGGCCTGTTTTATTTTGAAAGAAAGAAAATGATGATGAATCTTGTATTCCTCATCAAAATACTGATAAATATTTCTGGAAGTAGTTTGGTGTAAGCGCTTAAAATCATGTGTGTTGACATCAGTTATAACAGAATCGATAAAAAAATTTGAGTGAGTATAATCAATATTTTGGAAAAATGGAATTAATTATATTTGGAATCAGAAATGTTGAGAACATTTCGTAATTTGCCAAAAAACTATTTTTTGTCGTCCCAATTATTGGCCACCGCATCAGCATCAAACTGCCTACGATATTGGGGTTCATGGTCGATGAAGCTGCTGTTTACCTGGTCATACGTCAAGTGGTAGAACCATCTAACGTTCTTTTGAATTCTGGAACATCGTAGCGTCAGCAAGGCGAAGTCGAGTAATATCATATCAATATTCTCAGCAATATCGTTGAAAACTTCAGAAACACTCTATATCCAGGTAAGTGGATCTGACTCATTTGATGAAGTGAACAATACGGTTCGGTTAACTACCTTGCCATCATCAGTCACTTCCCAAACCGACATAATACTTGAATATTCTGGTTGGAATACATTGCTCATTATGTGAATGAATGTTGAGTTCAGTTTTCTATCAAGCACAAAATTCTGAAATGGTTTTATAATTTCCTCACCTGATCATTCCAAATACTACTCCATATGAGTGTTACAACCTGGGTCAATTGTAGAATTGAAAAACCCCACAGCTGACCTGGCTATATACAGGGTGTTATGAATAATTACACCACACCTGTAGCACCAAATATTATAACCAGCTACAGGGTGTCTTTAAAAGAAACTCCACACCTGAGAACCAAATGTAATACCTGAATCCAGGCATAGAATACAAAAAACCCACACCTAAAGTCAAATTTAAAACCCCACATCCCAACCCAACAATGAAATTGAGGTAACCTCAACATAAAATCCCAAATTCCAATTGACAGCTTCTTACATTAAATTTATTCAGCTCTATAAACACTCTGAAAATTATTATTTTTTATTTTACCTCATTTTATTTCTTATTTTATTTTACGTACTGTATAAACTCACTTCAAGTGGAAATTATGATTGAAAACAGACATTTTTGAATCTTTCAAGGGCCCTAATTCCGGAAATAACCGTTTCCGCGGAAAAATTTTGATGGATCTACTTTTATCACCGTGTTCCAGAGCATGTGTTCCAGAGCATTTCGTCGAAATCGGTGACATTCCACTTTGCTGCATGTTTACCCAATCCAGTTCTTATTTAAAACAAGTCGAAGTGAAGCAAAAAAATTTGCTGATAGTAAGTGGTTGGTAAAAAACATAAAAAATCCTAATGAGTATCCGATATCATACGACTGATTGAAAAATTTATGGAAAAACGAGGAGATATAGCAGTAGAGATAATTTGTGGCCTCTGATCCGAACTGGATTTAACTTTTGCAGAAGGCTGGTATAAGAATTCTCTGTCGGCAAGAACACGATCTTTTCCTGGTTGAAAGAATCCGCAAATAAAATTGGAATCGATATCAACATGGTAAAAGTTACAAATCATTCAGCAAGGACCACATCAGTTTCCAGTCTAGCGAAAAGTGGAGTTCAGGAGCGAAAAATAATTGAGAACGGGTCACAGTAATTCCCAGTCCATGAAGCCATACTTTCAGATGGATGTTGATCGCCATCAAAATATAATGTATGCTTTGAGGGGTGAGCAATTGTTAAACGTCAGCAAAAATCATAGCAGCGAAATTTTATTCGGAGAAGTTATAACAGAAGTTCAACATTGCCAAAAATTAACAATAAATCCCAATAATATTATTCATTAAATGGTGTTTTTCGAAAAACTTATTCATTCTTTTTTGGATAACCTTTTCCAAAATTTTTGCTAGGCAAGTTATTAGCGAAATAGGCCTATACTTAATGAAAGAAAAAGCCATATGAAGGGGGATAAGATATGAAATGAAATGCATAAAGCACATAAAGTCGTCTTCACAAAAGGTTCAATATGAATTGAAACACAATTGGTAGACCGCCAGGCAAAAAACAACTACTTTCCCAGCAAATACCACGCAGAACGTTGAATGATATTCACCTGACAATCCATGCAAACTTCCATATAAATGGATATTATTCGCAAATGTGTCTTTCTGATAAGCTCGATTATGTTTAAATTCATGTCGTGTCCGCCTAACAATCCGCATACCGGTTTCAGGCTTTTTGGCCCTCATCAGTACGGAGTAGTCACCAGCCAGAGATCCGGAGAGCTCTGGCCGAAGCGAGACACAACATAAATGAAATCATCATAGAGCTTAAAACATCTTTAGGTGCGTCGGAAAAGATAACTTTTAACCGGCGACACCTAGTAACAGAAAAAAACACTCTCCATTTTTATGGATTGGTGTGACCAGTGCTATTTTGAAAGATAATGGAAAATATCCCTGTTCCAGTGATTTGTTGACTGAAAAGGTAAGTGGTTGTGCTATGTATTTGGAAACAAGTTTGAGGGTTTCTGCTTTCAGATTATCAATCCGGGGAGCTATCTTGTTTTTCAGTTCATAATGAAAGTATGAACGGTTTGGACGGGTCTTTGGAAATATTCTCCAGGAAATGGATTTACTTTTATTTATTATCCTTGCCTTCCTGAAATATAATTTGTGGAAAATAAGATTGAAATTGAATTAAATTGGTTTGTATTACTGCATGAAAGTTAGAACTATTAGTATTTGAAAATAAAAACCAAAGTGAAATAATGGAACTTATATTGAAATATGCTAGTTATTTGTTTTTTGCCTAAATACCCTGAGTTCCAGGTATGTAAAAATAATTGTCGATTTAGCGTTTTTTTATTAATTAGGTCCATTTCCGTACTACAGATAGGGGGAGTTATTTGAAGAAGTTCTTGCCGTCGCGTCGACGTGTTGAAAGCAATATTCAAAGTCAGCTATAATATTAACAACTTTCCTTGCATTCGTCGTGAAAATGATTTGTCAATACGAAAGTTGTGATAACGTGGGTGTCCTAAACATCAAAGAGCAGCAGTATTTACGGTGAAATGAATTATAAATCGTACAGTATTTGTTCGTTCTGTATCATAGAAATGTTGAATACGTTTCTATTTAGTTGAAGAATCTGAACTGAACCTTGAACAAGAAAATCCATGTAAGGAAATCAGTAATATTCTTTGTGAAATTGTGCCTTCTAGCACACACAAGAACAAATTGTTATCGCAGTATCATTTCATTTCATAAAACCCAGGCATATTGAACCTCATTACGAATCGTCTGTTCAACGAACTTCTCCAATTATCCGCAGAAACTGTGCGCTATAGTTTCCAGAAGTTTTAATAGTGAGAATTATAATTGGGTCCATAATAAATCCATTTATCTAATTAGTGATCAATAAGCATTTTTATTGATGTTTCGTAAAGTGGGAATTGAATGGATTTTACTGAATGAGAACGTCTGCTAATTGAAAACTTTCATATCGGAAGAAATTTTGGAAAATATTATACAAAAAACTTTAACTTGAATACACTAGATTTTTTAATATTTTTATTCCAAAAAAATAACCCCGCATCAACTGTAATGAGTTATTAGAAGGGAGAGACAAAACATGAATTGAAAAAGAAAATCAGATTTCACAATACATGTTTATGTTTTTAAGGAATTTGAGCACTTTCTGTAGATCACTGTTGTAGTCTAGTTAACAAGTGCTTTTTAGGTCAACATTTTTTCGCAATCTCCGAAAATTATGATTGAGGAGTCATTCGATTCGGAATGGCATGTAGATATTTATCGAGGAAATGCTGAGGCCGCTCGCAAAAATTGCAATAGTTATAAACAATTGAGTGAAAAAAAAGGGGTTAGGTTTTTCGACAATATCTCAAAAACTATTCGAGATAATTCAAATTTGAAAAAAAATGCAAAAAGAGGAGGAAATTCCCTGTGAAAAAGTTCGGAACTATAGGACCAATATTTATAATTTTTCCAGAGGGTTGAAAATACGCCCGAAAACGGGTACTCCGGCTTGCGCAAGCCACGCCCCCGTCGGGCCTTTAATGAATAAATATTATTTGAACTTATTGAACATGAAAATTAAAAATTGAAAAAATTCAGGCGCCTGCAGTAAAGATCAATGAACAATAAAAGTGGTCCAAAAATTTTTATCGCGATTTTTCAATAAGCTATCCATTAGTTAATTTTTTGTAGCACGAACATTAACATTGCAAGTGCGATAATTGTTAAACTATTGATCTGAGAATGTTTTCCTTTCATAGAGCTATTTTTCAAAGGTCTAAGAATAGATTCCCGTTGAAAAAATTGAAAAATTGTTAATTTTCGTTTCGTTATCAACAATTTACTAATGGGAAAAATTATAAAGCTTCATTAAACATTGAAAAAAATTTTTTTTTCATAATATTATTATTGATCCGTTCATTCATGATCAGAAGCTACTCAAAAATGATTTTTAATAATTTTTATCTCCTATTGTTTGAAAAATTGTTATAATTTTAAAAAAACATTTCCTAAAAAAAAATTTATTGCTTAAAAACGCATTTGTTAAATAACAATTTTTTTACCACCTGTTATGAAAATTAAGGAACCATTTTTTTTTAAATCATTATTTATCTTGATCTTCGATATTAAAAAAAAATTATTTAAATTTCCATTGATTATTTAATAAACAATTTGTTATAAACAATTGAATTATCTCTTTGTATTTTTTTCTTTTTCTTCTTAAAAAACTAAAACAACCATCTATTATTAAAAAATATATATATATATATATATATATATATATATTTGTATTGAACTTTCAATTTTCTGTTCTCTTTCATTTCACCACTCTGAGCTGTTTTTTTAGGAGCGCCAACTTCAACAAGAGATTCAACACAATTTAAACGACTTTCAATGATTCCACCGTATTCATCGTTTCTTTGTTCAGCGATTTTGATTAATTTTGCTTTTAATAAGTCATCTCTGATCAAGAACTTCTCTTCTTTTGCTTTGCTTTGCCATGGACTAGAACACAACAAACACAATTTATCAAAATCGAATTCCTCAAAACTACGTGATGAGTAACGAGATGTTGAAGGTTCAACTAAAGTAGAAGCATGTTTTGCAGAATAGGTGTAAGCATCCCGACAGTTTTTATGCACATCTAATTCAGTTTGATGAATTAAAATCCTCCACTTATCATCTTTCAACGTTTTACTGTGATTTACCATAGTATTAATTGCTTTTTGCTTGATTCGCACAGTTGGCAAATGACTCAACAGATTTTCACGGATGAAACAAGTCACTTCCAAATCCATTTTCACAAGAAAATAACGTTAGTTATGATATTCACAATGCGTAATGTTCGAATGTCGAATTGAGACTAAATTTGTGAACATCTACAAACTGTTGTTTAATTAATGAAGAATAAATAAGTCTAATTTTTTTTTCTTGTATCTCCATAAGTTAAAAAGTTATAATAAAATTAAACATAAAAAACCATGTCAGAGTGGTGAAATGAAAGAGAACAGAAAATTGAAAGTTCAATAAAAAATATAAATAACTTTTTTTTCTAAAAATAATAGATCGTTGTTTTAGTTTTTTTAAGTAGAAAAAGAAAGAAAATACAAAGAGATAATTCATTTGTTTATAACAAATTGATTATTAAATAAACAATGAAAATTTAAATGATAATTTTTTATTTTTTTTTAATATCGAAGACCAAGATAAATAATGATTTAAAAAAAATGGTTCCTTAATTTTCATAAAAAGTGGTAAAAAAACATGTTATTTAACAAATGCGTTTTAAGCACCAAAACAACATTTTAAGAAACGGTTTTGTTTTGAAAAATCATAATCATCATCAAGTTGGTTATAATTTTTTTTAATTATTCATGAACAACGCATTTGTTTATAACAATTTTTTAAACAATAGGAGATAAAAATCATTAAAAATCATTTTTGAGTAGCTTTTGATCATAAAAAAACGGATGAATAATAGTATTATGAAAAAATATTTTTTTTCAATGTTTAATGATGCTTTATAATTTTGCACCTTAGTAAATTGTTAATAACAAAACAAAAATTAACAATTTTTCAATTTTTCCAACGGAAATCTATTCTCATACCTTCGGAAAATAGCTCCACGGAAGGAAAACATTCTCAGAATAATAGTTTAACAATTATCGCACTTGCAATGTTAATGTTCGTGCTACAAAAAATTGTTAATTAACTAATGGATAACTTATTGAAAAATCGCGATAAAATTTTTTGGATCACGGATTATTGTTCATTGATCTATCCCGCAGGCGCCTGAATTTTTTCAATTTTTAATTTTCATATTTAATAAGTTTAAATAATATTTATTCATTCCGGATTCATATTTATTCAAGCCGGAGTACCCGTTTTCGGGCGTATTTTCAACCCTTTGGGAAAATTATAAATATTGGTCCTACAGTTCCAGTAGTCAGAACTTTTTCTTAGGAAATTTTCTTCGCTTTTCGCATCTCAAATTTGAATTATTTCGAATAGTTTTTGAGATATTGGCGAAAAACCAAACCCCCTTTTTTTCACTTAATTGTTTATAACTACTGCAATTTTTGCGAGCGGCCTTAGCATTTTCCCAAAAAATATCTACATGCCATCACGAATCGAATGACACCTCAATCATAATTTTCGGAGAATGCGAAAAAATTTTGACCTAAAAAGCACTTGTTAACTAGACTATTGGGGATTGTTTTGATATTGTTGCCTAGGTTGTTTGATCTCCTTTCTTCATTATATAATGGACACTCCACCAAGAGTTGTTTTACTGTGAGTTGGGTAGCACAGTTATTACAGATGGGGAAAGGATCCTTCTGCAGGATATGTTGGTGAGTTAGGAATATATGTCCTAATCGGAGGCGGTTGATAATGACTTGATCTCTCCTTCTCGTGGGTAGTGATAACTTTTCATTGACTAGTTCTTTGATTTCTTTGAGTTTGGTTGTTGTTTCAGTCCAGGTTGATTGCCAGGTCTTTATAATAAAATTTTGAATTGATGACTTGTGGTCCGAGGATCGGAATTACTTTGAAATAGTGTGTCCTCATCAGAAACTGCTCTACAGGATGGAGCGTCAGCTTCTTCATTTCCTTCGATCCCTACGTGAGAAGGTACCCATGAAAATACAATATTTTTCCCTCCGTTCTATAATTGGTAAATGAATTCTTCAATTGATATGAGATTTGGTTGAGATGGATATAACTGTTTCAGTCCATAAATTGCACTTAGGGAGTCTGTGATTATAATGAAGTTATTTCTGGGATCTTCTCTACACATTCTGTGTGATTCCAGTACTGTCGTTTCTCCTTTGGAGGTGCTGCATTTTTGTGGAAGGCGTGTGGTGAAGCTGTTATTCCCGCAGATCTGGATGTCCTTGTGCGGTCTCAGATGCATCGGTGAAAATTTGTTGAAAATGAGGGTATTTGGAGATGGATTTTTGGAAGGCAGTTTGAATGATGTGAGGGTTTGTGGAATTTTTGGGATAAATTGTTAGGGGCTTATCGATTTTAGATAATTTGATTTCCCATGGGGGTGATAAGATTGACTGAAAATTGAGTAGTTGAATTGTCCAACGTCATAACCACTGCTTGACTGGAAATTGAGTAGTTGAATTGTCCACCGATGTAACCACTGCGTCTTATTCTTTCCCGGGATGGAAAACATTTGATGGGTTTGCTATCGTAGAAGTTCTGACGTACTACACTCGTTTTAAAAATGGTCGGAAAAAATACATTATTTTTGTTTGATTACATTCTGACTGCATAGGCCAGGCCCAGCAGATGGCGACGTAAGTGCAGTGGAGGTTCACTGGCAGCAACTTGCAGACTAGTAATAGGAAGGGTTCGGAAAGCACCGAGGGCTAGCCTCAATGCTGGGCTTTGAATGGGGTCGAGTTTACTTAACGACGTTATATACATTGTCCCTCAATTCAGTTCACTTCTTATTGGAGTTCTATAGAGGTTGAGAATATTTGACGTATCGGCGCCCCATCTGAAAATAATACCTTCGAAATATTCATTTTCTGTTGACAAGACCTTTGTTGATTTTCGATGTGAGGCTTCCATTTCAGGACATAGTCGAAGGTCTGACCAAGAAAATGTATTTCTTCGACTTTTTCCAAGATGGATGCATTTAGCGTTAGGTTAATATTGTCTATATTTTTTCTCTTGCCGAAGATCATAAAGCGAGTCTTTCCGTTTGAGAGGAGGAATCCTGTTTTGAGAGACCAGTTTTCTATTTCTTGGATGAAATTTTGTAGTACTTGACTGGCTGAAGAAACATTTTCGCTTTTAGTGTATATAACTAGATCGTCAGCATATAATTGGCTTCTACGGAAGATCTGAGCTTGCTCAGTATACTGTTAATGGCAATTAGGAATGGGGTTGGACTTAAAATAGAACCATGGGGATAGCATTTTGGAGTGATCTGGGAGCGGAGGTATGCCCGTTCACTCTAACCTGGATGGATCGATGGATCGGTGGCTCAGGAAATTTTTAACAAGTGCTAGGGCCTTGGATATTCCAGTTTTGGAGTGTTTTGAGGATATGATATATCCATGTGTTATTGAAGGCTTTGTTGATATAAAAAATTACTGGAATATTTAGTCAACAGTGTGAATCATATATTACGATTTTTTTTGGTTACATTATGGTTTGTAGCTATCCAGAGTTGGAAATATACCTTTTTTCACCTTCGCCTGTCTTTTTCGATAGGTTTATTTGAAGAGAGGATTCATAGAAATAATAAAAAAAGAATCTGGAATGAAAAAAATTAAATAACCTTTTTTAGTCAACTAAGCTCCAGAACTAATGTAAGTAACTAATTTTGATTGGGTGCCAAACAAACAAATTATTTATGTAAAGCGTAAAATGATGGCAGCAGGATGCGCGGCGAAGTTCTGATCATTTCTTTAAAGTAATTTAATTATCTTCGATGATTGTATGTTTGGCGCCGACTTTAAATCAGTCACATTAGCTCAGGAGCTTAGTTATTGAGACTAAAAATGTTAATTTTTCGCTTTTCAGTTCATTTTTTCGTCGGTTTGATTTTTTGTGGCTAAAATCAACTGAATTAACTCCAGGTCTCTATTTTATTGTAATGTCAGCAGCACTACATATAATAAAAATAATATATGTTTATTCATCATAATGATACTAATACATGATATATACTGATACAAGCTTGTCAATGAACAGGTGAGTCACAGAAGTAGTATTAACTATTTGTGTATGTGATTTCCATGGTAAAATAATTACATTAAAATGGAAAAATTTTCTTAAAAAAAAATAAAAAATGGTAAAAATTGTAGAAAATTGTAGGTTTGCCACATCCAGGTAATATTTTACATTATGAATGGGGTCTTCCCATTGGGATTTTACATATATTAGAGGGTAATTCACACTCGGGGTAATTTTCTAGTCACAATCGGGGTAATTTTCCAGTCACAATTGTGGTAATTTTCCAGTACTAATAAAGGAGAATTATGAAATATACATGATGGATACACACATTGATATACACAAATACACTAATATGCACACATACATATAAACACTTATATACATCATAAATTGCTCAGTTATTTCTTGTCAACAATTTCGATAAATATAAGTCTATCTTTGGCAATCCATTTTTTCAGTTCTTTTTTTAACGTTCGGTAGTTTTTTATATCTTTCAAGTCGTTTGGTAACGAAGCATAGATTCTGCGTGCTGAATAATTGGTATCCCGTTGGCCGATACATTTTTCGCAACGTGGGAAGAAAATTTCATGAGAGGTGTTTATGTAGAGTGAGTTAAATTTTTCCTAGTTTTACGAATATAATTATTTTTTGACGAAAAATCTATCTAACATATTTTATTTGGGATTCGCTGTATAAAGAGTGTGTGGGAAAAGATGCCTTTTTATCGTATATTATTTTTTTAAATCCATTTTTGTAAAACCTGAACTTTATTAAAACAGTCAATAACTCCGCCCTAACCTAATATTCCATATGATAGTATAGGGAGAAATATAGTGTTTTCAAATGTTTTATATTTAGGAAATCTTTGAGGTGTTTAAATTTCGATAAGAACCCCCTGAATTTTCTGAAAATTTCTTTTGTCTGTGAGTCCCACCTCATATGGCGATCAACCGTTATACCGAGATATTTTGTTTTTTCCGATTCGGGAATATGGGAGTTTAATCCGACATTCAAAGGCCCTAAGTTGGGCAGACCATTTGTATATGACGTAAAGGGTAAGTATTTCGTTTTCTTGTGATTTAGTGTGAATTTATCCATTTGTAACCAGTTTGATATATTTCGAAAATTGATTTCTATTTTTTCTTTCAATTTCTGCCAAGTTGGAGCTGTATATAATAGGTTGTATCATCGGCAAAACTGATTATTTCACCGGTAGTACTGGGAGAAAGCATACTGTTCAGATATATAATAAATAAGAGTTCCTTGGGGTACTCCAAAAGTAACTGTTCTTGCTCTACTATAAGTTTCTTCGAACTCCACTCTCTGTTCCCTATCAGATAAGTAGCTTCTCAGAAATTCGTAAGTATTTCCCCTAATTCCGTATTTTTGGAGTTTTTCAAGTAGATTTTTATGGCACACGGTGTCAAAGGCTTTAGAGAGGTCCAGAAATATGCTGATTATAGGAATTTTTGTATCCATGGATTTATAAATGATACAGGTCATTCTGTATATAGCGTTCTCTGTAGATCTACCCTCTCTAAAGCCATATTGACGATCTGATAAAATATTTTTTTAAATAAATTACTAAGTCTAATTTTTACTAATTTCTCAATTATCTTAGATATATTCGATATGAGGGTTATAGGTCTGTAATTATCTATATATGACTTATTTCCGCTTTTATGAAGTGGTTTTATGATATGTGTGCCAAGTTTCAACAGAATCGATCCACAGGTGAAAAATCAGTTATCTCCTATTTTTCTACCGTTAGGGGTAGATTATTTTTTGAAATTCAAATGGAACAACTTCAAGATATACCTACTTCATTAAAAAAAACATCCAAATCGGATAACCCAGTACAAAGTTATACGTGATAGAATCTGTTAACAGGTAGTAATTCAGTGGTGAACAATCAATCCTCTATTTTTCTACCCTTAGAAGTGGTACTTTTTTTTCAAATTCAAGTTGGCCTAACTTTGAGGTAAACCCTATCCGATAAAGGAAAAATCATCGGATTCAAACTCCTCTGTAAAAAGTTATGCGTGGTCATACATAAAATAATAATAATAAAAATTATATGCGCCCACTACAGAACCTCCTCCTTTTTTTGTCGATTAAAAAAGCAATATTTTTCACTACATTATTTATTCATAATTGTACCTTGTTGGAGTCGTTTGAGTATTATATAAGTAGGCTTAGGGGGCACGGAATTTTTTCCTACTTATGCTGACCAAAGAAGCGAGAGGGATATCAAAAATCTTACGTAAAAAAAAACAAAACAAAAATGATTTGGAACTATTTCTAACAAATTTAAATAAATAGAACTATTTTTATTATGGTTATACCGAATATCTTTGCATTTTATTTCTTATCAAAAACAAACGAGTAGGTATTCAGATAATTCGACGTAACTCTACAGTACTAATATTTGTCATTTTCTATCGACTTTTTTATTCGTTTGATTTGAATAAAAATTTTTTATAATATTTTAAAAGTTATGTAGTTTATTTTATGAATTTATATGTATTGAGACACTAGTATAACTTGAAAATAATTTGAATTTTTTATTTCAATTTTGATTTTCATTTAAAAGTAAGATTTCTCACGTCTTAGTCTGGGAAAGGGGGGGGGGGAGTGGGGTTCACGATTTGTTTTATTCTCTCACATATGAAGGTTTGCTTATGTAATACTTTGATGTCCATTCAGTGCAGAAAAAAGTTTGAAAAATCAACTTACTGAAATTGCCTTGTTCAGAAAAAATCTTCATTTCTAGAAACAATTCCACAGTAGTAGGACAACTTGATGTCGATTCATTTCAAACCTCGTATGGCGTTGCCACGTTATTGCTAGGAGGGAACTGAAAGCGGCACCTAATCGGGAACCATGAATACGACATGGTGAACAAAATCGTACCAGGTAAGTGGTAAGTGGGCCAGAAGTGTCGTCGGATGCCACAGCCTGACGAGCCTACAGGGTGGAGGTTTCAGTGCGTAAACCTGTGTCAGGGAGTCCCACACTACTGTAAGGTGTGTACGTCATAAATTTCCTCTACCTCCCAAAAAAAAAAAAAAATTAACCTCTTGGGGGGATGCATTTCTCAGTGCTCACCTACTTTATATTATATCACCGATGTCTGAACATTTTTAACCCCCATTGATGCCGCTTAGGAGATGAATTATCGAGAATCTTCCATTAGTACCCACCTATAGGCTTAGAGCGGGCTACAGAGAATTTAGACGGTCAAGTAACAGAATGAAATGTTTTTACAAGCTTTTATTTAATTTCACATATGTAGGTATGTTCAGTTCAGATCTTGCAAGTGAATTTTGACCCACTTCTAGTTGTCCAATTAACGTGAAAATATGTTCATAACTCCGGTGACAATGCATTATGGGATTTTTGCCAAAGAAAAAACAAAATAGCGGCTCCAATATGGCGGGCGAGTTTTGTGATTATAATTCGATTCTATTCAAAATTAGTATGTGGGGGTTTTTGTGGTCCGACATCATGATTTTTTTGTCAAAATTCATGAATTCGGGATGGCGGCTCCAATATGGCGATGAGTTTTTAGGTTATAGCCCTATTCTAATAGAAATTGGTATGTGGGGGTTTTTGGGGTCAATGATTTTTTTGTCAGAATTCAAGATGACGATCCAACATGGCGACGACTTTTATGATTTTAGTCCGATTCCATTCAAAATTGGTGTGTGGGGGTTCTTGGAGTCGAACATCATGATTTCTTGGTAGAAATTCATGAAATCAAGATGTCGGCTCCAAAAAGGCGATGTGATTTGTTATGATGGCCCGATTCCAATCAAAATGGGTATGTGGGTTTTTTTGGGGTTGTAGATTATTAATAATTGTCAGAATTCAATGAGATGACGGATATTATGAATAACCAAAAAGAATTGAATGAAAATGATTGAAAACAAAATTCTCAATTTGAAGCTTTCATACAAAAAAGGAAAAAATAACTTCTTTAATTGTTTGACCTAGGTTATCCTATGAATAACAGATTTCAAATCTGTTACTCACAAAATAATATAGGTTGAACAAATTTTTGTTTTCCTTCCCTCCTGAAGCCGCCACCTTGAATTCATTAATGTCAGCTGAGAAATCATAATGCCGGACTCCAAAAACCCTCACACATCAATTTTGAATAGAATCGGACTATAATCACAAAATTCGACGCCATATTGGAGCCGCCATCTTGAATTCATACATTTTGACAAATAAATCATGATGTCCGTCCTCAAAAACCCCCACATACTAATTTTGAATAGAATCGAACTATGATCACGAAATTCGTTCGCTATATTGGAGCCTCCATTTTGTTTGTTCTTTGACAAAAATTCCATAATGCATTGTCACCGGAATTATGAACACCTGCCAAATTTCGCGTTGATATGACAACTACAAGTGGGTCAAAATTCACTTGCAAGATTTGAACTAAAGATTCATACATATGTGAAATTGAATGAAAGCTTGTAAAAACATTGCATTCTGTTACTAGATCGGCCAGGTTTTCTGCAGCCAGCTCTCAGGCATGAGGAATTATTTGTTTTGGGTCGAATATTCGGTCCAAACAAATCATTTTCCAATTTCAATGGAAAAAAAAAATATAAAAAAATCAAAGAATCTTTAATTTATACAATTGTACTAAAAAGGAAAGAATAATTTCTTTCATCGTTGCATCTAGGTTATTCTGTGAGTAACAGATTCAAAATCTTGCGGCAAGCTTTTGAATCTGTTACCCACAGAATAACATAGATCAAACAATGAACGAAATTATTTTTTTCTTTAAGTGCATTTGTATAAATAAAACCTTGTCTTTACTTTTTTTTGTATTTTTTTGTTTAATTTTTGGTTCTGTTTTTATACTAATAAAAGCTTGTTTTTATTTCATTTTTTTCATTTATTTTTTATATATTAGTATTTATGATGTTGAATAACTAGTTTAGTAATTTCTATTTAATTTATTTTTGAATTTTGACAAAAAAATCATAATCTCCAACACCGAAAACCACCATACTGAAGCCGCTAGACAGAACACAGACAGACACTGGAGCGGGTGAAACTAAAAATAAAAAAATAAAAACTCGACCCCAGAAAGCCCCACATATCAATTTTGAATAGAATCGGACCATAATCACAAAACTCGTCCGCCCTCTTGGAGCCGTCATGTTGAATTTTTGAATTTTGACAAAAAAATCATAATCTCCGACCCCAAAAACCCCTAGATACCAATTTTGTATAGAACCGTACCATAATCACAAAAATTGTCAGCCATATTGAAGCCGCCATTTCGTTTATTTTTCCTAACAAATTTCATAATGCATTGTCATCGGAATTATGTACACCTACCAAATTTCAAATCAATCGGACGATTAAAAATGAGTCGAATTTAACTTGCAAGATTTGATTACAGACAAACACACAGACACACTCACAGAGAGACACCTGAACAGGTGAAACCAAATAAAAGCTTGCAAATAAAAAGACCGCCAGAGCTGGGGTTTGCACTCACGCACCCTTTCGTGAACCAATTTGAATCTCGCACCTCAGACCGTCAGACCGCTCGGCCACTCAGAAGATACTTCATGTTGAAAGTATTACCAATCTATTGCTACAATGGTATGGTTGGTTTTTCCGAAAAAGGCCATACAAAACTTATGCACAATTTTTGCCCAGGCAGTCAATTATTTTTCTTTTGTTTGCTGTGAGTAATAACATTTCAAAAACATTTCATTCTCTTACTCCATTGGCCAGGTTTTCTGCAGCCCGCTCTCAGACTACCACGTTATATAAGCTTGCCATGCTTCTAGACCTACCGGTGTCTGAATAATTCCAACCTCTTATTTCACCCCGTTAGGGGATGTATTTTCAGAAATATTTTATCAGTTGTAGAAGGAACTAATGCTATACTTGTAGATCCACAGGTTGGAGCTGTATATTTTCAACCCCCTATTCAACTCCCTTAGGGGACGAATTTTGAAAAATCCTCGCTAAGTGCTCACCTACCTCATAAAAGGAACTCCTTGGCGAAATTCCATAGATCTAGACCCCGTGGTTTATGATGTATATTTCCAACCCCCTATGAATGAAATAATTTTTTCTCTGTCTTAACCCACGTCATATAAGAAACTCCTGTGCAAAATTCCATGCGTCAAGACTCAACGGTATAAGATGTATATTTTCAACCCCTTATTCAACCTCCTTAGGAGATGCATTTTCGAAAGTATCTTCTCACTCATGAAAGGAACTCCTGTGTGAGATTTCATGAGTCCACATCCACTAGTTCAAGTTCAAGCTGTATATTTTCAAGCCCCTATTTAACTTCCTTTGGAGACAAATTCAAAAAAAAAAATCCAATCCAATAATTTTATGCTTATTGACCTCCCGGTTAATGTTGTATACTGTATATTTTGAACCCCCCATTTAAGCCCCTTAGGGAATGAATTAAAAGAATCCTTTCCTTGTACGTCATATGAACTCTTGTGCAAAATTACATGCTTTTAGACTCATCGGTTTGAGCTGTGCGCTGCCAATCAGTCAGTGCTTTAGTTTTATTAGGTACATTTTTCAAACAGAACGCTTTCTATTCCCTATTTGAAATTGATTACCAAATATTCTTCCTTCTTGTCGATTCAAAAGAATGAAATCCGTTGCGGCGTTGCCAAGTTTAGAGTTATTTTCCTATTTTTAACACTATTATACGGTCGTTGTATACGACGAACACTCTATGTATTTGATTTTATAACAGGAATATTTTCTATCAATAGTAGAATGATACTTCAAAGAAATAATTCGATCATTTTCGCGGTATTTCCTTTAGACAATGTCAAATTTAAATACAAAAAATTGTTAAATTAAAACTAGAATAATTAGGGGAGAGGAGGGTAAGATGACGAATGGGGCAAGATGACAAATTGCATGTTTTATTGTTTTTGTAATAGCTGGCAACATCGGACTTTTCTATATTCGACCTTGTATCACGTTATGTTAGTTCCATGAATGCGGCGCTCTGATGTTCACATGTTACAGAATCTCGAGCATCAGTTACTAAATACTGTGTTTGATGTAAGTTTGCGAGTATCGGAAATAAGGGAATTTCGACTATTAGTAAGTACTATTTACATACAGACCTTACAGTATTCAACTATGCCTCTTTCTACTGCAATCGCATCAGTTCAGTACCACCACACCTATTAATTTTTTTCAATGGTATTTTCTAAGCAGAATGCTATGGTGTGGCAAGATGATTCGGGTAAGATGACGAATTCGTTACCTTACCCCACTCTTTACTCTCGAAGTTTAATTCTGTTATTTGAATTCCAGGCCTACATTTATTCGAAAAGAAATGGTAAGGAATGATAAACGGAAAACCAATAGACGTAATTGGTCGGAGGAAAATTTAAAAGCCGCGATTAGGAGTGTTCATGATGGTAATTCTTGCAATGCAGCCGCTATTGCTTTTGATATCCCAGAGCCAACTCTGAGACGATATGTGAAAAAAACTGAGCCTGTAAGTGTAATCTTGATTTTTTTTTTGTCGTTAGTTTTATGAGATCCTTTAATTTCCAGGAATATACGGTTCATGCAGGGAGATTTCGCGAAACATTCACTATGGAACAATTAGAAGTCCTCAGAACATATATAATTGACATTGATAAAAGATCATTTGGTCTAACAAGAATGCAATGTAGGCGCTTAGTATATGATTTTGCAGAAGGCAATGGTTACCACAACGGTTCAATAGGCAACTGGAAATGGCTGACAAGGACTGGCTATTCAATTTCACGAAGAGAAACAAACTGAGCTTGAGAAAACCAGAAGCCACTTCAATAGGCCGATTGATGGCATTCAATAAAGTGAATGTAGATGCTTTCTTTTCTACATTTAGAGAAATACGACAGAAAACACCATATGAGCCACACCAGATTGTTAATGTAGATAAAACTGGTATCTCAACGGTATCAATAGAATTGCCTCAAACTATTTCTCCTGCAGGAGCTCGGCGAGTTTCGAAAATTGTGTCAGGCGAGAGAGGTAAAAATGTCTCTGCAGTATGCTGCATGAGTGCAACAGGAAAATACATTCCCCCATTTCAAATTTTTCCCAGGAAGAGGATGAAACCGGAATTGATTCAAGGGACTCCAGTAGGAACTGTTGGATTTTGCAGTAATAGTGGATGGATGAAAGCGGACCTGTTCCATAGCTATATGCAGCATTTCGCAAAATATGATTCACCTAGTGAAGTCAATCCAATACTACTTCTACTTGATAATCACGCAAGTCATATCAACTTGAAAGTTATCAACTTCTGTCGAGAAAATAATATCACTTTATTAGGATTTCCCGCTCATACGAGTCATCGTATGCAGCCCTTAGATGTCTCTCTTCATGGACCTCCCCAAACATATTTTTCTCAGTTCTCTGATGATTTCATGGTATCAAATCCTGGACAAGTAATAGCTGAAAAAGATCTAGATAGAACATTCGGGAAAGCTTACGCAAAAGCTGCAACTTACGAAAATGCTGTCAAAGGATTCGAAACTTGTGGAATTGAGCCATTTAATTCTCAGTGTTTCTCAGATGCAGACTTTGTCGCCTCTTCAACCACCGATAGAAAGTTGGAGTCAATAGAGCCACCAAAAGAGCTACCCAAGGAACGACAACTTAACCAGGCTGTACAGCCAGTTGGAGTGATTTCTGAAATTTCGCGAGGAGTGGACCAAAATAATGCTGTACAGGATCGTCCAAATAATGGTTCGAAAACTTCATCGAAAATAATCAATCAGAATAATAATGACACTCAACATAATTCGAATAACAATAATTAACCGATAAGTGCCATGTGAAGTGGAATGAATAGAAAAATCGAATTTAAACGGTTTTCTTCACATAAAGGATTCAATATAAAATTGAACCAGAGAAAGGTAGACTCAGGTGAAAAACAACTACTTTCCTGGCAAATACCACGCAGAACGTTGAATGATATTCACCTGAAAATCCATGCATACTTCCATAAAATATCAATGCAAATGTTTCTTTCTGATAAGCTCGATTATGTTTAATTTATGTCGTGTTCACCTAACAATCCGCATACCGGTTTCAGGCTTCTTGGCCCTCATCAGTACGGAGTAGTCAACCAGCCAAAGGTCCAAAAAAGAACTCTGGCTGAAGTGAGACACAACGTAAACAAACCATCATCGATCTTGTAACACCTATAGGTACGCCGGAAAAGATAAACTTTAACTGGCGGTACCTAGTGACGAAAAGAAACACTCCGAAAATCTCCACCTCGATAGGTTTCTAAATAGAAGATTCCTTCTCAGTAGGGTGCAAGCCCGTCAGCATATAGTGAGAGATAAGTGCCATGTGAAGTGGAATGAATAGAAAAATCGAATTTAAACGGTTTTCTTACATAAAGGATTCAATATAAAATTGAACCAGAGAAAGGTAGATCTCAGGTGAAAAACAACTACTTTCCTGGCAAATACCACGCAGAACGTTGAATGATATTCACCTGAAAATCCATGCATACTTCCATAAAATATCAATGGACATTGAATGCAAATGTTTCTTTCTGATAAGCTCGATTATGTTTAATTTATGTCGTGTTCACCTAACAATCCTTCAGCCAGAGTTCTTTTTTGGACCTTTGGCTGGTTGACTACTCCGTACTGATGAGGGCCAAGAAGCCTGAAACCGGTATGCGGATTGTTAGGTGAACACGACATTTTTTTTTTTTTTTTTTTTTTTTTTTTTTTTTTTTTTTTTTTTTTTTTTTTTTTTTTTTTTTTTTTTTTTTTTTTTTTTTTTTTTTTTTTTTTTTTTTTTTTTTTTTTTTTTTTTTTTTTTTTTTTTTTTGACCAAAATAATGCTGTACAGGATCGTCCTAATGGTTCGAACTTCATGAAATATCAATCGTAATAATGACACTCAACATAATTCGAATAACAATAATTAACCGGTTGCAAGCTGTTCGTTTACAATCGAACCGGAAGAACGTAGAACTAAGTTAGTTATACCTTCTCTTCCGGTTGCGATTCAGAAAGAAAACAGAAGAATAAGACAAAAAGCGCCTTCTATGGTGATAACTAGCACACCTGTCAAAGATTATCTGAAAAAAAAGGATCGAACAAAATTGCATAACAGAAAAAGAAAGAAGAAGTAGAGAGAAAACGTGAAGCAAAGAAGAAACAGAACATGGAGAAAAAAAAACTGAAAAAAGTTCAGAGGAATATGTTCGATAGCAAAGGGGGTAAGAGCTCTGATTCCTCAGATTCTTCACTATCAGAACCCAATTACATTTCGACCGATAATGAGGATTCTAGCGAAGAAGAAAATCAGGACGCATATTGTGTTTATTGTTCTCAGCAGTATAGCACTGATACTTCAGGTGAACCATGGATAAGATGTATTAGGTGCCTTGAGTGGGCTCTCCAGAAATGCTGGGGAGCAAAGGACTGGAAAAAATTTGTTCGTGATAACTGCCTTTGAGTTGTCATCTTGCAGCACCCCAGTTTCATCTTTTCCCACCCCAGTTTCATCTTGCCCCACTAGTTGGGTAAAACGACGAATATGTCTTTTCGTTTGTTAATGAAAATAATGAAGTTTTCGTTGAAGAGTTGTAAATTTTTTTTTATATGGAATGTTTACATATATAATGTAGTTTATTTTGTATTGAACCTGAGTTTGATTAATACCTATATTTGGAAAATATATCATTTTCTGATTAGCATCGTCATCTTACCCTCCTCTTCCCTAAGTGTTTTCAAATACACCACCCAGTATACTCGATCTTTAATTAATTATTGATCTTTCCAGGACACTTTGCACTCATGAAATACGTTTAAATTGTTCCAAATCTAAAGATAACTTTCCCTAATTGTGCCTTATTATTTCCCAGAAATTAAATTATTTTTCCTTCAACTCTAATAGTCCTTTTCATTGCAGTGTCTTGTATTTCATTTCATCAATTATTACGCACCTCGGAACAAATTATTCTTCAGAGAAAAAATGTCAATTAATTTACCAGTTGAATGGATAAATATTTGCTTGAAAACAATTTCCTTTGGCAATTCAAATCAGGATGCTAGCGTGAAATTAAAGATTTTTGTACTTGAAGAATGAATATTACTTCGGAAGATGATTAAATTCGGTGATTGGGAACAAAACTAAGTGGAAAGAAACCTGTTATCCTTCAAAATCGTTTTTTCCCAGAAATTGTGACCTCAATCGTCCACTACTAGGCTACACTGAGAAAAATCTCTGGATTACAAAAAGAATTCATTCCAGTACTCAGTGACAGCTTGACAGTCATACTTTTCAATTCCAGCCACCAATAACGAGCAATTTCACGTGTTATTGAGTGATTTTTTGTAATTAGTACAAAATATTGTGGAATTTTCTGTAAAATCATGAGTTGTATCAGCAGATAAACAAATTCAAATAAACACTTGTAGTCTAACGTCCGGTTGAAATTGCGCGGGTTCGAAAAATGGCCCCAGTTTTCATATAATCGGACTAGTCAGTTGATGTTTCGCGCTACCAAGAGCTGCCTAAAAAAAACAAAGCACATGAAATCTAGAAAAAACTCCCATCTTTCAGATGAGACCAGATACGAAGTTCATAAAAAATTCACTCGTAATAAAAAATGTGTTCAAACATTTCCGATTGAATATCTTTGAGTGAGTACACATTTTGGTTGATAAATTCGTGAGGAATCATTGCCAGGTTAATTCCATGGTGCTTTGTGCTCTTCGAAGTGTATATATTAGCCTCGTTCAACTGGATTACTCTCGGTTTTGTTGAAAAAAAGTATTCTGACATGTAATTCTTGATAAAGAGACCTCAAATTTTGTTGTACATTTGATGATTTAATCACCAACTTCCTTGTAGAAAAATCGTCGGCTGGTTCATAAGTATATTAAAATATGGGCACTCGAATTTTTTCAATAGTATTATTTATGTATTTTAATTCCTGGAGATATTACAGATCTGACTTCTTTCGTATCCATAACTTTTTCGTTTCTGAATATATATGGAAACCGTTTGTATGCCGTGTGGTTGGGGCTATTGTTGAAGGAGAAAAGAAAAGGGCCGGTGAACCCGACCTTGAAATCAGTTAGTGGCAGCTGGCAGTCTTACGGCGCTGCTCCGAAACACGCAGATGCGTCCTGTTCTAAAAACATGGCACTATTTCTTTTTTTCACGTTCTGCAGTCAGCGTTGTTCTATGTGTTAAAAATGCAACATTTATGTTAAAATTAACATATATTCCACAATCGGCGTGTCATGTTACGGTGTTACTACAGTTTTTGTTAACTCTTTCATTTCTATTGCCTATTGGGAATTATTGTATGAAATGAGCGTGGAGGATTACTCTGTTGAATTATATACTGGATAAAAATATTTATTGAAAAAGATACTTGGGAAATGGATAAGTTGAACTGCTTTCATTTGACAATGTCAATCACAGCAATCTTTCAGAAATTACCATATACAGAGTGAAGAAATTAAAATTGTTAGTCGATATAGTCAACACTTCCTCTCAATTTTGAATTCCCACACTTCAAAATATATCGTAATAGCATAAAATACAAAATTATCAAAAACTTCGAGAAACATTCAACTTCTCACGAAAATATTCAAATTTTTGTATTGGCAACGCTTCCGTTAAAATTTCGGCTGTATTTTCATCCGTAGGAACATATTCAACATTGAATAAAACACCTTCTCCTACAAGATCTTTGATGAAATGTGCCTTCACATCGATGTGTTTGGAATCTCTTGCTATTCTAATAGCTATGAGTTCTACTATTGCTCCTTGATTGTCAATGGAAATCGTTGCCGAACAACGATTTCTATTCAATTGATTTGCGATGCCGACCAAATTAACAACTTCTGAAGTGTGTGCAATGCCGCTAGATACTCTGATTTGTAAGTATATTTGGCAACACAATCTTGCTTCTTCGGCTGCCAAAGTACCAAGGTCCTTTGTAGAAGATAGCTGAACCGCTGACACTTTTTCTATTCGTTACATCAGTAGCATGGTCTGCGTTAGAGTATGCAATGATTCGTCATCACTTGATTTTCGATTACAGGTCAGATTCAGACTGCTAGTTTGGTATAAATACCTCAAAACTGTGAAAACAGGAAAACACTTTAGTCAGATCGACTTATGACAGCAATGTTCATGAGGCTTCCAAGTATTGTCTTTAAGGTACTGTTACTGGACTATTATCCGCCGCCTGAAAAGTATGCTCCATTGGAGTAGCTACACCTTTACAGTCCTCCATGATAAATTCAACAAGCGCTTTGTGAATCAGCTTTTTTCGAGAGATCACGCATATATCTTCCTCAATTTTGAAGTATGTGCCCAGAAATTGACGTAGAATTCCCGGGTCCTTTGGATTGAACTCTTCTCTGAGTGCTTTGATCATCTCCACAAACCAAGATATCGTTGATACAAATTACTAGAAAAACATCTGGTTCCACGTAAAATCAGAAGTCATATAGTGATCGTTTCATTCCATGCTGCTCTGCGAAAATATTGAATGTATCGTTCTATTCCTTGGTTCTTCTCTCAAATGATAAGAGCTGTGCGCAGCTTGAGAACGTTTCCCTTTGTACCTTTGATTCCATCAGGGATTTTGATATGAATGTCCAGATCAAGATCGCCTTCAGGAAATTCTGGAATTTCGATTGTCTGATTTCCCATTTCTCCTGTTGGGCATGTGCTATCAACATTTCGATGGTAGCATGTCTCACTACTGACGTTTAGACTTCATAGGACGGTTCGGTCTGAGAGCCTTTGGCAATCAATCGTGCCTTTTTGGTGCCGTCTTGCTTTATAGTAAACACCCATCTTGTATCAATGGCTTGCTTTCCCGAGGGTAGATATGCTGGTTTCCATGTATCATGTTTCTCATGTGCACACATTTCCTTATCGATGGCACCTCTTCATTCCTCATCATTAACAGCCTCTTGGAATGATTCAAGATTATCCGAGAGTAAACAGAATGCAGTATACATTTCGAAATCTCTGAATTTGTTAGGTAACATGACATTCCCTCTGGGTCTTTTTTTTTGTTGATTACTCTCATTGAATCGATTGTCTTGAAGTTCAGTGATGTTTTCAATCTCTTTGTAACAATTTTTCGTACTTCCTTATACATAATCAATTTCTAATAATTTTCTCGGTTATCTTTACGGTGGTGCGAGTCAGTAGTCCTGCTAAGGTCGTGAACTGCGATCTTATTATCGATCCTTGAAAATGTGATCATGACAGTTGTAGTTCATGTCAAGGATCGGTTGTTTTTTCCATAAGTGTTTTTAAATAGAGGAAAAACCGAGATTGGTTTTGGAAAAAACAGGTGAAGTGGTGATTTGGTCGAACCGAAAGGATTATCGTTCTCTTTCCTCGATTGAACCTCGATATAGGCAGGTGTGCTGAGTGAATTGATTCTGGTACGATACGATTTTCAAATTGAATGGCTATCACTGTTGATATTGGTGGAGTATAATTATTTCCTTTATTTTGCAATCAATGTTGTAGTTGATTAACATATTCTTCTGCTTTTAATATGCTTGTAATATTCAAATTCTTAGAGATAGTGCATAGTTATTGTTGAAGGTCAAGGTTAATTCTATACTTCAGATTTTCGTCACTTTTGGAATTATCAGTAAATTTCCGATTAAATAATCCACATATTGTTTTATATCTTACATATCGGCTATTCCTATCAAGGTTGATTGTTCTTGGATTTGAGTAAGGCAAAACCAAAAAAATATATTTCGGCCATTTTGGCAAGCATTTACCGCATTCGATTTATTGCACATGTCTATGTGGCTGACGTAGTATCCGCTCAGACCATTGGCGACTTATTCTTTTCGGAAATCAGTTCTACGCTTTTTCCATTTTTAGGTACCAGATAATTGGAAATTTCGAGTGGACTAGCGCTTACCTCGCAGTACCAGGGGATTATTTCAAGGATTCCGATTGCAAAGGGTGTATTCGACTATTCTGGGACGTTATGCAGTTACCTTATAGGACATCCCTCTGGTGAGATTTTATTTTATTTCATAACTATATGTTTATGGACTATTTTGGTTTACTCTTGAGAAAAATAATTGCTTTTGGAAGAGGATTGTACCTCTGGCTCAACTTGTCTCAGAACACTCGATTGCTAATATATTCCTCAAGCATAAATTTTGATTCACATTTACCAGTTCCTTTTATCGTTCTACTTCATCAATTCACAGTGAGGGTTATTTTTTTGTATCGTTGTAGAATCAATTTATTACAGTCACTCCCTTGTCACCTAGATCAGGAAATTCATTCAATTTTTTGAGAATTACCTGGCCTATCGATTTGAAAAGGGAATTTGCCGCCCTATTTTGAAATATCTCTGAAAATTCTTCGATAGAAAAAATTATTTAACTTTATCTTTATCTAAGAGAGTTGTGCCCACTGGAAGACGTGTGGTCTCCCTCTTCTTTTTTTAACCGAATAGTATACTTTTGCTCTAGTGCCTGATTAGTATTTCGGTTCCTAACGCTATATTTTCCTTTGGTACCTACTTGGCGAAGTATATTGCTTTAAAATAGTTTATTTTTACTCTGGCAACATTTAAGTGTATTGCTTTAAAATACTATATTTTTTCTCTGGCAATCTTTAGAGTATTTTTTCCTTAAAAAACTATATTTAATTTTTCCTGGTAAAGTCTCAAGGAAATTTCTATATCTCTTTTTGAATACATTTGAATACATTTACCTTATCAGAGCTTACTTTGTTTCAAAATTCAACTGAAATTTAAAAGAACGTTTTGGGTGAGGTTTGTTTTGTTCCGTTTTGAATTTTGCTCTTTGTTAATTTTTTTAATGATTAAAATTAACTTGGAAATTTAAAACAGAATAGCATATTTTATTGCTACTTAATTTTTTTTTTCTGTAATCTTTCAGTCTTATATATGGACTGAGGCATTTTTTTTGTATGCTATCATTTGCATCTATCTTTTGACTGTAGATTAAAATTTGAAACATAAATACTTGAGGTTCTAAGGATATCCTTCGTTCTTTCCCATTTTGTACAATTTTTTATTCCTATCATCTTCTTTGCATGATATATACCACGGAGTGAAGCCACCTACTGAGACAGAAGGACTGGTACTCTAGGAAGTCATATAGCTTGTCAAATTCAGCCTGGTCCGTGAAAATAAAACCAATTCACGCCAACAAGGGGGTCTAAAACCAACAGATACCCACCCGAGACCAGATTCGTCGTCGCACTGCTGAGACCAGATTTGTCGTCGTACCGCTGGGACCATCTTCGTCAAAACCAGCCTTCTTCATCTCACTCCATTGAAGACCTCCGCAGGTATATACCGTATCACCATCGTCTAGAAGAATCTTACATATTTGTAAATGTTCAAATTTGATCGGAGTCGAAATTTTCAATGTACATGTAATTTTCCAATTTTTCCATTGATTTTTTTCTACTCTCCAAGCAACATTGTTCGAATTTTTTTAATAATTCATAATATCCCGTCACTGTTATGATTCTGAGTCTGGAATGAATTTTTTAAGTTGATTTCCTGCATATTTATTTGCCTTCCCATACAAGCTAGGTGACATTTATTTAGTAAACTTTTGTTTATCTTTGGCTTTTGTTTCGAGCAAGCCTGGCGCCCAACTCTTGAACTAGTCAAGTTATTTGATGTATAATTTTTTTAGTAGCCCAATTTGACAAACGAGAAGAAGTCATCAATTGAACCTTACTCACGGCCTAACCGTATCAATCTGAGCAGCCTATCAGCAAAGTGATTTCACCTTCTCAAATTTGAATCAGATACTTCAAATTTGGTGTTCAAAAATGAAGGGTGTTACATCTTTAGGTATGATACCTCGATCATTGATTATTTCAATATCTTCTTCAGTGTCAAGTATGTCACTTCCTTCATCGTAGATATAGTTCGATTCATCAAACTTGACATGGCGAGAAACAACAATACAATTGGTCTGTGAATCTCATAGGCGGTATCCATTCTTGAAATATCCCACAAATCGAACTTCCTTTCCTCTTGAATCGAGTTTTTTCTTAGGAGTGGGTTGAATGTAATACCAGGACCTACATCAAATACTCGAAGTCTAGAATAGTCTACAAACCCATAATATTGTTCTGCTGGTATTTTACCTTCTGAGGCACTGATGGAAGTGAGATTGAGCTGATAAGCTGCACAGCTGACTGCTTTCCCCCACAAATACTTAGGTAAACCAGTTTTCGTAGACAGTTCTTGTTTTTTCCACCAATGTTCTATTAGTACGTTCACTAACCCCATTTTGTTGACTATTGTAGGGTCGTGTATATTCAATGTCAATTCCTTTCTATTCACAGAAATTTTTGAGAACATGAGTTGTGAATTTTCCGCCATTATTACATCTGATGCGGCTGCACTTCAGTAGGAGATTTAAGCCATCTCCTACTCACTTCACTCCATCAGATTTCAAACGTCGAACATAATTCATAATATTTTTTTGAGCTTCGCCTTTCTCTTCGAGTAGGTACACAGTCGTGAACTGGGTCTTATCTTCCACAATAACTTTGTCCAGCCAACCTAGGCGGTTTCATCGGACCACAAATGTCACTATCTATCAGTTCACTAATACATTCCGATCTTGGAAGTTGTACAGTCTTGAAAGGCGATTTGGTAGTTTTTCCGATCATGCACGGACCACATTTTTTGTTCGTATATACGTAAGTACGTGGCCATACCCGAAGGGGTGATTCTTTGGGTGATTCTTAGACGAAAAGTTTGTACAACCAAAGGTCCGGTAATGCTTTGTTTTGAAGTTACAGGGTGTCAACTTTTTAAAAGAAATCGTTTTTTCCTAAATATCTTAATAATCCTTTAAGCCGATTTTGTTGAAATTTGGCAGTATTATTTGGGGTAGTAAGGGGCTAATTGAGCCCTAACTAGATTGAAATCATCATGTCCAGTGGCGTCCCGGAAGGCACCTTAACCAATATTTTTGACCAAAAAAATGTGCGCCACTGATTTTTTGCAATTTTTGTATTTTTTTTTTCGCATTAAGCAACTGAAACTACAAATTTTTAATTTTTAGCATTTTTTTCGTATCTTGCTTTGTTTTTGGGAAAAAACATAAAAATTACATTATTGCATGTTCCTGAGACAACATAATAAAAAATTTGAACTACCAAACCATCAAAAACTGGGGGGTACTTGTTATTGTTTTTCATATCAATAGTCTATTCTAGTCTTAAAAATTGTTATCAAAAGTAATGCAAGCAATAATTTTTCTTTTATTATTTTTGAAAAATGTTTTTATTGTTGTCCATGGATATGCAATAACAAGATTTTTATTTATGATTGAACAATTAAAATTACACAAAAGTCACTTTTTGAAATTTTTGATAAACTGTTTTCGATGAAACAAAGTCTGTTAATTATTACTGCAGTTTTTTGAAAGTAAAGTTAGAGTGACATGGAAGGAAAAACAATTGTTCACACAAATTTGACTTTGACATAACTTGAAACAGTGCATACGTAATTATTTGAAGTGTTTTTGAGAGTTTTAGGCTATAAAATTCGTTACTGATATTAGAAAATGGTTCGGTTTACAAACTCAGAAATGGCCGATATGCATTTTGTCTATGGAATGGCTCAAGGCAATTCCAGAGCGGCTATACGCATTTATCAACAAAGACATCCTCATCGCATTGTACCAAATAGAAAAACATTTGTAAGAATACACGAACGTAAGGTTGTGCAAATCAGGCACCTTCCAAAGGTCGGCTACTCTTATTGGGACACATGAAACGGTAAAAACAGTGGAGCTGGAGGAAGTAGTTTCACGTGAAGTTGAGCTTAGCCCCGATACAAGTACACGCAAAATTGCCCAACAATTGAACATTTCTCACTTTACTGTATGGAGGATTTTAAGGAACTATCAACTGTATCCTTACCACATACAGCGTGTGCAAGCGTTATGACCTGCGGATTTTCCCAAGCGAGTTGTTTATTCTACTTGGCTTTTGCAACAACAGGCAGCATCTCCGACATTTCTATCCTCCTTTATAAAATTTCTGTCAACACTGAAGAAGAATTAATCCAACGGATACGGGATTCATATGATCAGAAAAGACATACACCGAGAATATTTCAACCTGTTCGGCAATCGATGTTAAGACGAGGTAATGCTTGCATTGAAGTTGAAGGAAGATATTTTGAGCAACTATTGTAAGTTTTACGTTACTTATTGTTGAATGTTTTCTTAATGAAAAAAAATGCGTACCATTTGTTTAAGTGTGGTTTTAATAAAGGGTTCTTCTTGTTTCATATTTTTTTTTTATTTCCGGCGTTACCACATAACAATAGAGTGATTTGTTTTTAAACAAAGCGAGATACGAGAAAATGATAAAAATAATGAACAATTGTAAAAAAATCAGTGGCGCACATTGTTTTGGTCAAAAATATTGGTTAGGGTGCCTTCCGGGACGCCACTGTACATGATATTCCTAATTTAGTTAGGGCTAAATTAGCCCCTTGCTACCACAAATAACACTGCCTAATTTTAACAAAATCGGCTGAAGGATTATGGAGATATTTAGGAAAAAACTATTTCTTTTAGAAATGTTGACACCCTGTTTTCGAAAACGAAGCATTACCGGACCTATGTTTATGTGAACTTTTCGTCTTAGAATGATTCATAGAATCACCCCTTCAAGTTTGGCCACGTACTTACATAACACCATATATATTCAAATTTTTTATACTCAGATCACATGGATGACCGAGTCTCTGATGCCACATTTCGTCTGAAACTAGAGCATTTTTATTCGGATGTATAGGAAATTTGACAACAAACAAGTTACGTTGACATTTCATATTGAAACTGGAGTTTTGATCATTTGATATAGTCGCAATGTTCTTATCGAATATAACTTTCATTCCGGAATCCATGATTTTTCGGACTGATAATAGATTTTACGTTAACGAAGAAACAATCAATGCGTTCACGTTCACAGATCTATCATTCACTTCCAGTTTCAAATTCCCTTTCTGCCGCACGATTAATGCTCCGCCGTTTGCAATCCGAATTTTGACATCGTCATCCAAATTTTGAATGTCTGTCATAAATTTTGTGACATTTTCTTCGACTAAGTGGTATGTGGCTCCACTATCAAGGATAAAGACAACTCCACCTCCTGAATAAGATTCTTTTTCAGTATCTGACATCAAAACTTCACTTACGAGAGTGATTTCATCTTGATCGCGTTCTTCTTCTTGTTCATCTTCACCTGTAATGCAATATGAGTTTGTTCTTGAGCGATATCTATATCCTCTACCACGAAAACAACCTCGCGAAATTTCAACAAAGTTCCTGTTTTGAGAATTACTGTTATCATCTTCATTTCTATTGGAAAATTTTGGACAATTCCGTTTGATATGTCCCCACTGATGACATCGGAAACTGATGACATAGAACGCACTTTTTTCTACGGAAATCCGAATTGGAAGCACCAAAACCAAAATTACTATCTGTAGTGTCACTATTATTTCCTATAGATTTCAATTAGGAATCCAGTAATCGACTTTTTACAAAATCCATACCAACTTTCGTTGTTATTGTCTCAATTGCTGTAATGAAAACTTCAAATTTCTCGGGCATTGTAACGAGTAATAATAACTTTTCAACAAAAAATCGAACCGACGAAATACGGAACTGGAAAGTAAAAAATAAAATAAACCTCCTTAGTCTCAATAACTAAGCTCCTAAACTAATGTAAGTAACTAATTTTGAGTCGGCGCCAAACGAACAATCAACGAAGATCATTAAATTATCAGAATGTCACCGCGCAACTCGATGCCATCATTTTACGCCTTACCTAAGTCATTTGCTTGTGTGATTAGCGCCGACTCAAAAGTAGTTACTTACATTAGTTTAGGAGCTTAGTTATTGAGACTAAGAAGGTTTATTTTATTTTCTACTTTTCAGTTCCGTATTTCGTCGGTTCAATTTTTTGTTAAAAAGTTATTATTTTTCAATTTTATGTGGCTTAAAAAGAATCATCCAAATCGGATAACCCAGTACAAAGTTATGCCTGATAGAAACGGTTAATGGACCAAAATTCAGAGGGTGAACGATCGTTAATGGGCCAAAATTCAGAGGGTGAACGATCAATATCCTCCATTTTGCTATCCTTAGGGGTGACATTTTTTTCAATTTGAGATGGGACCAACTTTGAAGTACATTCTATCCATTGAATAAAAAAAACATCGAAATCGGACTACTCTATGGGAAGATATGCGTGGTATGTTGGCTGAAATCTACTAATTACTACCTACTTAATTTTTGATCACTTCCAAAATACTTACTTACCTACTGACTGTTAAATAATATGATTATCTACTTTAACTATTTATTGTTATATAATATAAATTATTTTTGAAAATTCTGGTAAGTTGATTTTATCACGTATATAATTCCATCCTTTCATAGAATGTAATTATTATTGTGATGGATGTAGGAGGAACTGTCAATGTCAACTACATATGTGTGCCACTGTTCACAAGTGAAAAATCAATCATCCTCTATTTTTCTACCCATAGGGGTGGATCATTCCATTTCAAATTGGAATATGATCAACTATGAGGTATACCCTATCTGATAAGGAAAATCATCCAAATCGAAGATCCCAGTACAAAGTTATGCCTGATAGAATCGGTTGACGGACCAGAATTCAGAGGGTGAGTGATCAATATCCTTCATTTTGCTACCCTTAGTAC
>JAFIRS010006741.1:0-32768 GCA_018342105.1 Gonioctena quinquepunctata | reverse complement strand
GAAAGGGGAGAATGAAATCAAAATACACCAATCGTTTCGAAAGGGAGGAAAAAAAATGATTTAAAATCATTTTTCACATTGAGGGCGAAAAATTTAAAAGGGCCAAAATTGGTTATTGTTCAATGAACGTTATCGTTTCATACAATATTCAGGGAAAAAAGAAATACAGGGTGTTAGTGAAAAAGGCGCAAATTTCAGGGAGGATTCCATAAAAAATAATGACAATTTTTATATAATTTTGTCCGAAATGTTTTTCCCCGAGATAGCGGTGTTAAAGTTTTTTTTAAAAAACTGACTATTTATTTATTGCTCTAAAACCGGGTCGGATATGAAAAAGTTTGGGGTGAGTTGAAAATTCCGGGGGCTGACTGCCTGTGAACGTGAAAAGGGAACCCTTTTTATGAATTAACACCAACACTTTGAAAATTTATAAATTTGTATTTTCCCAAATTTATTTTTTTAATTTGGGATATGCCTGATCAATTTAATTTACGAAAATGGTGAGACATAACAACTTCGAAGTGTGGGAGGTATTATTTCACCATCCCCCAGTGATAACTGCTCTGGGTGATTTTGTGGATTGAATAGAATTTGTGTTTTATTTAGGGGGAATAATTTGTTCGCTGTGAACCAACAAAATCCCTTTTTATAGTTTCCTGTTTGGGGACTAACAACGAGGGTTGCAGTGTTGAAAATTTATACTTGTATCGTCAGAAAAGTGAAAATTTATAAAAACTATAGAATTTTCCCCTTTCATCTGCCATTTGGAGGGTTTTCGTATTTTTTATTGTACAGCCGCTACGGCCATGGTGTTTTTTAACCATTTTTTGGAGGTACCAAAGGACCATAGTATTCAAACTAGCCAGTAAAAAAAAAAGCCCCCAATTTTTTCCCAAAAACCGTTCTTCTGTACCTAATTCTCTCGCCCCTCTCCAGTAGAGGCAGTTGAAATACAGAAATAAAAATCAATTGGAAAAAAAGATGGGATTGACAATATCATAGCCGAAATTTTGAAGATCATTTCTTGTTACACCCAAAAAGCCATTAACGCACATTTTTAACCTGTGTATGAAAGTGGGAAAGTATCCATCGGCATTCAAACACACAGTGGTCATTCCTTCCACAAAAAGGCAATACGCGGAAAGTATGCAATTACGACCGATATCTCTAATAACCCATATTTCTAAAATATTTGAGAAGATTCTAAAAACAGATTAAGTTCTTTTCGAACAAATTCATATATATTTCTAAAATAAATTTTTTCCATGGAAAATATATCAACCCAGGATGCAATTTCAGCTCTAACATCTAAAATAACCGCAGCTCTGAATGAAAGTACTCCATGTCTGTGCATATTCGTAGATTTGTTGGGCTTGACACCGTTAGCCATGTTCTACCCTTACAGTCATTGGAAGACGTTGGTGTTAGAGGCATTTGCTTAGAACCTCCAAGAGTTTACTTAAGCGATAGAACTCAGGCTGTGAGTGTTGATGGTGTGGTTAGCGATGCCAAATTGACTATGGTGTGCCGCAAGGAACAACCCTTTAGGACCCAGTTTATTCAACATTTATATAAATGGACTGTTCTCACGATGTAGGGGGGAAATTTTGGGATTTGCTGATGACACAGCAATTTTTTATAGGTCTGATAACTGGGATAACCTAAACAAAAAAGCCGAATATGACTTTTATTCTACAAAAAAAATGGTTCGACTATAAATTACTTACGATCAACATAAAAAACAAACATTTGCCTTTCAGTTGTAACTCTCTTGTCCTGCCTAGTCTTAGCAAACTTGATATAAACATGGACAATACACCTTTTCTATAGAACCATGAAACAAATCAAATATTTGGGCGTGATTTGATTGTCACATGACATGGGACTCGCACATAATATATGTCGTAAAAGTTGAGAAGTATATTGTATAAATTCAAAAGTCAAAGACAACATACCTTTCAATCAAATGAAAACGTTGTATCACTCTCTGGTAGAGAGTCATATCCGCTATGGAATTTGGTATGGGTGGAGCACTAAAAACTCGTCTGAACCGTTGGGACGTGAGACAATTACACTTTTTATCACCTGCCTAAGACATCACGACAAAAGCATTCAACCAATTACCTACCCACAATTACAATACACGAAAAAAAATCATTACATACCTCCGTTAATGGTCAAAGCTACAACACAGAGAATGTTCCTCTTTTAGCCCCCAAGTTATACAATAGCTTTCCCTGATGAATAAAAATGTATAAATATCAAAAAAATTCAACAATTGAGAGAGTTCATAAATGAAAATCCAAGAATATGATTCGTTCTTTTTGAACATTAAAAAAATTTTTTAAACCTATTTCGATAAATAATATAAAAAATATGTTTGTTTATAATATTATATTGATTCACAAACGAACTTTTTTTTATTCATAATATGTATATGTGTGTATAGGTGGGGTGACTGATTGTGTCATTTGATTATCACTACTTTGTACAATTTTTTTTTTTTTAATTTCGCTTAAATGTTTTATACACCATACTATATTGTTCTTAAGTTTCTATTGCTTATTTTTCTGTTTATTTCTGACTCTTACCCATTTTATCTATGTAGTGTACCCAGCTCACAAATCTGCTTTTTTATAATTTTATTCTGAATCATAATGAACATTTTAACTTTATCATATGTATATGCGTGTATAGGTGTGTGACTGATTGTTTTGTATGTTTTGTTTTATTTACTTTTACATATTACTATTATTTATTATATAAAAATTTCATACTTCTGCTTAGATATTATTTTTATACCATTTTTTTATTGTTCGAATAATTGTGCAACAAGTGCTTTAGCACTTATCACTCTTCTTTCTTTACTCACGATATTTTTGAGCACATATTTTTGTATATTCAATCTAACTTACGTGAATAAAGCTTATTATTATTATTCGAATTTGTCCATTAGAATACCGTGATTGACACAATCAAATGTTTTCCCAATTAGCATTTTCAGTGGACGGAACGTAGCAGCCACGATTTTGGAGAACTTTGAGGTATTTGACCACAGCCTCTGTAATGTAATATTCACGGTTCTATCACGCGGTAGCTACCAAAATGGGAAACACTTTTTTGGTGGCCGTAACGTTCCGATCTACGTTCCTGGATCTCTGATAGCCACATTCCAATCTCGCTGTGGTCACCTGGCAAAACGTGGATATTTAGTGGCCTAAAATAGACATGTTAAACAACTGCAGCTCTCGTGTAATTGATATGTAGCTTTTATGATGAAAATTTTCCCACTTTCATTTTGCCTAATTGATTTCTGATACTGATCGACTATATGTATAAGAATATAGGCCAATCAATAGAAATTTTCAGCTCTATTGATTCTGTGACTGTAATACTACCAGAAAAACCGACTGTGCCATCTTACGAAAGACGGTCCGTAGTTATATCCTGTTATGTTTCCGACTCCCAACTGTCATTGCTTAATTTGTTATAAACATTCAAAAGCATTTTTTTATATGTGTTTGACTCGTAACTTTAAAACTACTAAAGCAATCTCGGTACTCAACGAATTGTAGAGAATCTAAATGCAAAGGAAATGAGCCCTAGCACAACTTGACCGGATTATTAGTAACGGAGAAAAACCGGAAAAAATCAGCTTTTTAAAAAAAATCTTAGCTCCGCCACTTTTCAAGTTGTAGTGCAAGCTTTCCATGATATAGTGGGGATTAATATGTTCTTCATGTGTGAAAAACTCAGGCGCTGTCGGATCATTAGTTTTGCCATAATTGCAATCTGATTTTTTTTATGTATTTTATTGCAGCAGACCTGGATGCGTCATAGGTGGATTCCTGAGTTTTTCACACATAAAGAACATATCAATCACTACTATGTCGTGGAGAGCCTGCTTCAAAATTCGAAAAATGGTAATATTATGGATTTAAAAAAAAAACGCAGTTTGTTTCCGGTTTTTCCATCACTACAATTTTTTTTCTGTTCATTAATTATATGCCCAATCACATAAGCACAGATCATGTAGTTCTGTATGCAGACGATACAACAATCGCAGCGAATGCTGATAATCCAGAGGAACTCGAAGAAAAACTGAATACCTTGAGTTACGAGTTCAAAAACGGGTTTTGTAGAAATTCTTTAGTAGTGAATGAAAAAAAGACTGTTCTGATGCAGTTTTATTCAGAGATAAATAAAAAAAATATAACTTTCAGCTTAGAGTGGCCGATGAAATAATCAAATCATCAGATAACACCAAATTCCTGGGTACTTACATCGATGGTAACATGACCTGGGAGTCAGGTATTAATCATGTCAGCAAGAAAGTTAATAGTGGGTACTATGCAACTTTTAAATGTTTACTTTGCTATTGTATATTCCCATATTTCTTATAATATTTCCGTTTGGGGCTGCTCCACAAAAATTAACAAAATATTTGTCTCATAGAAGAGGGTAATGAGGCTAATATATAGGATAGAATACAAAGAATCTTGTAGGCAACACTTTATTGGAAATAAAGTCATGTGCGTTCCCTGCATTTATATTTACAAATGTATTCTGCTTTTTAAAAAACAAATACATAGTTACAATCGAAATTGTGACTCTCATGCCTATCCCACCAGGCACGGTGAATTAATAAGGCTTCAGAAACACTCAACTTGTCTGTATGAAAACTGTCCATCCTATGAGGGGGCAAAACTTTATACTCACTTACCTGAAGATATAAAAAACCTAAACAGGTAAAATAATTTCAAAATGAAACTCAAAGAATTCTTGAATAACGGTTGTTTCTATAGTACTGATGAGTATTTCAATCAATGATGTGTATTTGTATATTCATTTGGTGGTGCTGTTATATTTCTATGTATTTCTATGTATTATTTTAATCAATCACGTCATGTATTTATATATTTACTTTGTGGAACTGTTATATTTTTATGTATCTGTATGCACAGAATATTTGTGAAGTACTTGATGTCTGCCGTATCCCATATAATTTTTTTATGATAAAAAAGGATTCAATAAATTCATTTATTATTTATTTATCTATTAATAAACCGATCGAGTTGTGCTAGGGCTCATTTTCTTTGCTTTTTGATTCTCTACGATTCTCTAGTATCGAGATTGATTTATTAGTTTTCAAGTTACAAGTCAAAAATGATATAAAATTTAAAAAAATACTTTGAAATGTTTATAAAAAATTAGGCAATGACAGTTGGCAGTAGAAAACACAACAGGATATATGTCTTTCGTATGATGGCACAGTCGGTTTCCTGGTAGTATTTTTGTCACGAAAAAATCTCTATTGATTGGTCTATAACAAAAAAACACGTTAGTAAGTATATTGAATGGGCCTTTCTCCTGAAAATAGTGTGGCAAATTTGTCACGAGAGGCAGCACTTGTGGTAGGGACAAACATCAAACCTTCTCCATTTAAGATAGTGTTATTTAAGTGATACAGTTGTATTATTTTAAATAATTATGTAAATATTTTTTTTAAATGAGCATAATGCCAACAACACATTGTTTTGCGAATTGTACTTCGGATAATCGATACCTAGAGGAAAATGTGTTTTTATACCATTTGTAACACCTCACAGTGATGAGCTTAGATGTAATAAATGGATCCATGCCTCGGGAAGAGTGGATTTAACAAAAGAAAAAACTAACTGAAGAAAATCCTGAACCAGTTTCTGCAAGTATTAGTAAAGTAGGTCATTATAAAATAATTAGAAAAATAACCTAGCCTCTCTATTGGTTACTGAATCATTTTCAGTGTCATGTATTAAATTTATCTTGATCATCAGAATATTTGATTTATTTTTCATTCTGAAATCAATTTCAATATTATAATTATTTTAAACATCTGATATTATAGTTCAAAAATACCGCTGCATAATAACTGAACCTTGCGTACTGACCTGTCAATTAATAAGTATTTTTTTCCGGAAATTTCAAGATTACGACAAGCAAGCCACCGTTTTAATGTTGCTACATTATTATCCTTCACATTTGCAAACTCTAATTTGACTCCTGGAACGTTGTCTTCTGTCAAAAACGTTTTTTTGATGTTAATTTTTACATTTTATTTTAATGTGTGTTTGTCCCTACCGGACTACTAGAGCTGCTAGTGGGGAATTTTTCAAACTTGAGGAAAAAGCCTCATTTGTATACTTCAGATCGGGATAAAATAAAAACAATTGAAAGTTTACTGTGAAATGTGGGTGTTGTAGCTCGATTGTGAGCACGTGCCATCTGAACTCTTTATTAAAGGAAAACGTCATAATTTTGGAAATATTTGCCTTTGGAATTATGTACTTAAATCACTCAAATATTTTTTCAATCAATCTTGGTTACGTAATAAATTACTACGCTTGATGCAGTACTGACGACGAATAAATCTTTATTCGATGTTTCGTTTATTTCTCTAATAATGGCGACACATCATTTTCCTATAAATATGGCGGCTTTTGGAGAATATAACTTCAAAGTGACAGAAACTGAAAATATTCCACTTCAAAGTTCCTCTTATCACAAAGTGGCCAGTGGTACTGAATTATCAACTTTTTCAACACTAGAATGTGGCGCTCACGTCGCAGACCCATGACTTACCACTTCAAAGTTGCGACATAAAAATTGAAATAGGTCTTATACCCTTGAAAGTGGCCAATACGTCGCAGCTATTATAACCCGCCACTTCAAAGTTATAACCTCGAAATTGCGTTTACATGTCCATTAATTGTTAAACAATGACAAGAAGCAAGTATGGTGGATTTATGCAGCTCCAATTAACAATTATCAAGTGTCAAGTAACCATTATCAATTAACAAGTTACGAATTCGAGGGCATTTATGCAAACTCAATTAACAATCAAGATATGAATATTAAGCAGGCGCACAAGTCAGAGATCCGATCTATTCAAATTAACTGTTTCCTACAAAACCCAGAAAAATTATCTTTTGAAAACGCATAACCCATTTCATTTTGAATGGATATCATTCACGTTTCACGTAACAGGTAAAATGAACATTTTGTAAGCCACAATAAAGTAAATCAAATAAAAATCTATAAAAATTGTTTGTTGAAAACATAACCCATTTCATTTTGAATAAATATAATTCACGTAACAGGTAAAACAAACTTGTAAGCCACAATAAAATAATTTGAGAATAGATAAGTAAGCTTTCGTCATCGCGCGGACCAATCCAAGATCACTTGATCTTGAATTTGAAAGGTAATTGTATCTCTGTAGTGACTTTTATCAAATGTGAGATGTGGCAATCACTTATGGAGATAGCAAGAACGTGGCAACTATCACCACATAATTTCACAATCAAGTGCCTGCCACATTGAAGGTTTGATGGAAGTTAGAAGTTAGGTACTAAAACGTCACCGAAAGTGATTGTAACCTGTAAGTGATATTTAAGTGATACAGGATGAATACCGCGACAGTTATTTTCCACTTTCAAGTTTGAAAACCTTCAACGTGATTCTGCTCAATGGCTTTTGTTTCAGACACCTCAATTGACACCAACAAGTTAAAGAACTGTGGAGTGGCTACCATAGAAGGGAATTACGTGACTACAACCATGCAAATATAAAATAACAGTTATTTTTACTGCAAAGTGGTAGATTCAGTAATGATTACGTAATAACCGCCGAGTCGAAGTTTCAGTATCATTTTCCGTCACTATGATGATGCTTGGGTCGGACAGGTCACAGATAATACCTAATGGATGTTTGATATTTCCAATATTTATATGTTCTATTCTAGTCTATAAGTTGTATAAACTGTGTTCAGATTTGGTCGAAAGCCGAATTGAGAATCTGACAAAATATTGAATAGTCATAATCTGTTGATTAACGTGTCATTCTAAAAGTTTCGAAAAGCTCGGTAAAAGTGATATGCCCCTATGATTATTCATCTCAGATTAGATTCCATTTTCAAAATTCGTATAACTATTGAAGTTTAAAATGAGTCAGGAAGGATTCCAGTAAAAAACGACAAGTTGAATTTTGTTTTAAAGGTTTTGACAATAAATGGCCGTTATCTTCAATAACTGTCATTGGTATTTCGTCTATACCGGATTTTCGCATCCCGTTTTGTTATTGGTGCGAAAAAAAATTTGTTAACAAAATTTTAATTCATATTTCCCAATAATTTGGTAATACTAACCATATTTCTACGGTCATTATATGTGGGTATAGATACAGTTGCAAACAAGTGATTGAATTCTTCGGCAATTTGTTGTGGGTCATCTAAAGAAGTGCTCAGATTTCCATTTAAACCAAGGCGCCAAAGCATGTCATACAGGTGGTCGAAACGAACTTGTAACTCTCGAGAAAATCAACCAATGTCCACAAAAAGTTTATAGTTTCATGGATTCTTTCGTTATCGGACGTAACCAGAGATCACTTTTAATACCATGTCTAGACTTGTACAGTAATCCGAAGGGAGATCTGCCACCACGGTCACTGATCTGAGGCGCCATCGCAGGTCTAGATTACATCGATAACGGCAAAAACTTAACCTCAACTGACGATACGGCACTAATAAAGTAGATAATTTTGCCTGGTCGAATGGGCAGTCATAAAACACTCGCTTTCACTCGTCTTTTTGATCTTTTATCTGAATGTCGAAGGTTTTACAATAGGGAAATTGAAATAGAAAGTTATTTGACATGATTCTTGTCAGTGTCTCGAATCGAATGGAATCTGTAAGGATAAAAATAATGGAAATTATCATGAATAGTGTGTAATTGGAAAACACATTGCATATAATATCATAGCGGTTCGAATGTAAAATATTCTGAAATACATTAGAATGCATTTTTGCTTACACAATTAGATATATGTGCTAATTTTTGGGATATCATGCATCGAAAATCAAAACTCAGGTGCATGTCACAGTCATCTTCCTCAAGTACTGTTTGATGTTGGATGATGGAGTTTGGTATGATAGTGCAGCTTTTTGACTCGCATTATTTTCCAATAGAAAAAAATATTTACTGATAAATGATTCATTGTCCCAAGAATTGAATATAGTTGCAATTAACGGAAATTAGGACCAGGGAGTAAAAACAATTGGTTAACGAAACCTACCAATTCGGGGAGAATTTTGAATTACTTATCAGAACACTCTTTCAGCCAAAAGGTTATTACAGCCTCTAACCTAATTTCAAGGGTAATTACTCTTAGCAATAATTATTTCCATTCGGAAAATTAAGTTAAGGCGAAGAACTTGTTGAAAAACAACAACTACCCCACGAAATTAATCAATAGTATCATTAATAAATGTCGAAGAACAGATAGGCAGGATATGTTTTCGAAAGAAATGTCTAACCATTTTGAATTTCCATATCTAGATGGACTCTGATATAAAATTTAAGAAAAATTATCAATTGATTCTCACATGTTTGCTTTTTACAATTTGAAAACTACAGGAAAATTATTCACGCAGGTAAAAGATGAGTTGCCAGCTAAATCAGATCCATGTGTAATATATAGTATTCCCTGTGAATGTGGGAAATGTTATATAGGGCAAACTGAACAATACCTAAAAACCAGAATATATCAACACAAATATGACTGCTATGAAAATAATAGAAATAAAAAAGAAAAACCAGCTCTTGCTGCACATCATGTTGAATCGTCGTGCAAATTTGATTTCGATTCAGTAAAAATTTTGGAAAAAGACATGACTTATTCAAAGAGATTGTTGGGAGAAATGATTCAAATCAATCTCCATGATAATAACGTGAACCAAAAAAGTCATACACAAAACCTGACAAAAATATACACCCATATTCTAGAAAGGTTCAAAGGAAAAACAGATTTCTGATTAATGATACACAAAAGATTTGTTTTGATTTTTTCGTTTCTTCATCTATGTAGCGCTGGAATATTTCAGGTGGGATGATCAGTTGCATATTGATCATACACGGTTGGGTGCTGTTTCATTTTAACGTGTCTGTATTTGTTTATATACAATTTTGAAGTTTTAATGGTGTTTGATGTGTAATTTGTGCCAATGTGTTTTTATCGGCCAGAGTTTGTATCGACTACTCAACAGTTCTTTAGTTGAATCCATGAGCAGGAAAAACTTAGTTTTAAATGTGTCAATCACGTAAAGTGAATATTGTCATTTCAGCTTTGAAAAAGAAAAAAATAATTCCGAAACGTTAGCGATAAATAAATAGTTTTACCCCCTTGTCCTGATTCCCATTAAATCCAAATATATTATATTTAATGAAAGTTTTGGGAACGAAAGTTTGATATACGATTTTTTCGCATTTTCATATTGTATCTTTCGATAACTCTAGTTCTTGGGGTTTCCAAACATTGCTTTTGTAGATTAATTTGTGATTTCCAAAATAATGGAGCTACTGTAGAAAATGTGCACCAAAATAATGTTTTTTTTTCGAATAATTATAGGAATGAATATAGGAACAAGCATTACTTACCATTTGTGAGTTTTCTCTGCTCCTGGAATAGAAAACTCTCAGTTATCTGTACAAAGATGGCCGATTCATATATTTGCTTAGATACGTTATGTATACCAATTCTAGAATCAAGAATATTTGAAATTTGTCATCAACGTAACGTTTTAAATTGATTTACCTAAAATATGCAACTACAAAAATAATATTGCGTTCCTTTTTTCAACAATTACCTGTCAAAAACTAACACAACTAAACAGACTCAGAAGAAATGCTAATATGTCACTGCTGGAAGTATATTTTGTATCAATAATTTTCAAAATAATGTTTGTTGTGAAAAAAATACTTGTTCAGTATATTTTTGAATCTAGAGTACGAAAACGCAGTATTTGCTACAGATAACTGTCGATATTTACTTTCAGAGGAAAAACCTCAAACGATGAGAAGTTATATAGTTTTTCCTCAAAAAATAACAAAGCTATAATTGTGAGAAGAAGCTGGGTTTCTGAGAATGCATCCAAAATTAATAGGAAATGTATAGCGATAACTCCACGTCAAATAATATTAGAGAAATTAATAATATTCTCTTACTAGAAATGTTGATTTCCAAGCCAACCAGCGAAAAGTGAATAAATTGAAAGAGCCTTCATTTTCAATTCTTTTCGTTATCCAACAAACGTTATAGGTCAAATTTAAGTTATATAGACCTCCAAATATATACAAAATTAAGCTTTGTATGTCTTATATTGTTCAAGTTGTAATAGTTCATAGTTGGTTGGTTGGTTGGTTTGAGGCTGACGAGCCAGAGACAGGGTTGGCACTTAGCTTCCCTTGACACTGCGACCAGCTGGGGTCTATTGTATCACTCTGTCGTCAGTGGTTCCTCATTCAAACAGGTTTGTGCCTTTAATTAGGTTAAGAAGCCTGTTGATAAGGTTCTTCGGATTCATGCCTGTTTCCGGGCTGATCTCTCCAAAGGTTCTGTGTCGCCTACTACTTAGGGCGTCACAGTCGAAGATGATATGAGAGGCTGTTTCCTCCTCTTCATCACACAGCCTACACTCCACGGTTTCCCTGCGTACTCCCATGGTGTTTAGGTGTTTTCTTAGGCCGCAGTGTCCAGTCAACAGACCTATTATTATACGAGCCTTCGTTCTGTTCAGGTTCAGAAGGTCAGCCGTCAGGGTCCGGTTTGGATGCCCTACCATGACTTTGCTGTGTATTTACCCGACAGTTTGATCCCAATATTGTTGGTGTCTTCTTTTTATCCACTCGTCGATCAGGGTCCTGCATCGGTTTTTGCTAATCCCGTGTGCAGGTTCTGGCCCTGTGAATAGCGTTTCAGATGCTTGTCTAGCTAGCTGGTCCGCTTTGACGTTGCCTTCGATGCCTCTATGACCTGGTGTTTTGCCAGCTCGATGAGGTTCTGGAGGCAGTCCCAGACCAGTTTGGACTTTATCTGTGTAGAGTTAAGTGCTTTGATAGCACTTTGACAGTCAGATAGAATGTAGATGTGTTTTTTCCTATAACCACTTTCTAGATTCTTCTGAATGCATACCATGATAGCATGTGTTTCAGCTTGGAATATCGTGGAGCATTTACCAAGTGGTATTATGTAATCCCTTCTTGGCCTTACCCTATGTATTCCTGCTCCCGTTCCTTCAACTGTCTTTGAACCGTCTGTATACCAGACTATGTCCGCAGTTGATTGTGATTCTATACTCGGGGCCCATCCAGATTCATCAATTCGTGTTTCGAATGGTTTTTCGAATGAGTATAGGGGTTGCATGTAATCTGAAATCATTTCGAGTTCTTCGATGTTGATTACATGAGTGATTCTGGTATGTCCAGTTGTTCGGATTCTCCAGTTTTCGTTTGTTTCAGTCTGTATGCACTCACCCCTGGCCTCTCAATGACATGTAAGTCAAGGGGTTCGAGGTTTAGGATGATTTCCATTGCAGCTGTTGGAGTGCTGTTCATTGCACGTGATGCAGAGACAGGCAAGCCTCTGGATTTTCCCAAGGTTGATTTTTGCCTGTCTTTGATTTGTTTTGGCCACCATAAGAGTGAGCCATAAGTTATTCTTGGTCTTATTACCGCTGTGTAAAGCCAGTGCATGGCTTTCGGTTTAAGCCCCAGGTTTTCCAAAAGCTCTCCTGCACATCATGAAGGTTATCTTGCTTTTGTTGGTTACATGTTGAAGATGCGGGTTCCAGGTTAGTTTCTTATCAAGAATCAACCCTAGATATTTCACCTGCTCTACTACTTGTAATGTTTCACCGAATAGTCTGGGAGGTATAAGATCTCCCATGTTTCTTCTCCGGGTGAAGGGAATTAGTGTTGTTTTGTTCGGATTTGCCCTTACACCATTCCTCTACTGTCCTCAGTGCATTTTGCATTAGCTCTGAGGTTGTTCGAGTATTCTTTCCCTTGATGAGGATGACCAAGTCATCTGCATACCCTTGAGAGTAATACCCTTGGTTATTCAGAGAAATTAGCAGTTCGTCTACAACCATGTCCCACAGAAGGGAGAGTCTGCCCCCCTGTGGGGTACCTCTGGAAATTTCAACCTGCTCTGTTTTCTCGAACATGTTGGCTTGGACCAGTCTATTATGAAGCATTGAGTGTATCCACCTGCAGGTGGTTTCGTCAATGCCTCTTCGAGTGGCCGCAGAGACCATACTTCCAAAGGAGGTGTTGTCGAAGGCTCCTTCGATGTCTAGAAAAGTGCATAGTGCAATTTCTTTGTTTGCTAGAGACTCTTCAAGCCTTGAAACAAGCTGATGAAGTGCTGTCTCGCATGATTTTCCTGTTAGATAGGCATGTTGGTTTTGATGTAGAGGCCGTTCTACAAGAGCGGTTTCCCTTATGTCTCTATCTATCAGTTTTTCTAAGCCTTTCAGAAGAAACGACGATAGGCTTATTGGTCTGTATGCCTTTGCCTGGTCATATGAGTCTCGTCCAGGTTTCGGAATAAAGACCACATTTACAGTTTTCCAGGTTTGAGGTAGCCATCCCAATGCTAGGCTCAGCCTGTACAGTCTGCACAGTTCTGGTGCTAGATATTCAACTCCGCTCTGAAGTAGTATGGGAAATACTCCATCTGGGCCCGAGTCTTGTAAGGCTTGAAGGAGTTTATTGCCACACTATTTTTGAATGAGTTACCGTTCGTTTAGCCACTTCCCAGTCTGCCCTTTTTGCCCTCAAATGAAGGTTTGCAGGGATTTCATATCTGGGGTTTTGATTTGTGGTGACAGTGGATCCTGGGAAGTGTGTATGGAGCAAGAGTTCCATAGTTTCCTTCCCAGTGTTGGTGTGATTGCCGTTGGGTTTTTTGAGAGTCCCCAACGGATTGATGGGGTCTTTGGAAAGGATGCGGTGGAGTCTTGCTCTTTCTGAGGTTTGTTCTATGTCCTCACAGAACTTCCTCCATAACTTTCTTTGTTCCCCTCTGATTTTTTTGTTGTATTCTGTGAGAGTTTTGGAATAATCCTCCCAGTCACCAGTTTTTTTCGCACGATTGAATAGTTTGCGCGTTTTATTTCTAAGATATGTGAGTTCGGTGTTCCACCAGCTCACTGTACCTTTAGTGGTGCTGCGCTTCAAAGGGCAGTTGTTATGATATGAAGTTATTATGGCCTCCTGTAACATTAGGGAGGTTTGCTCTATTTCATGAATTGTATTTGAGTTAGGTTTGACATTTTTGAAATTTGTGAGATTTGCCCTGAGCTCCTCCCGGTACCCCGGCCAGTTGGTTTTTCTGGGATCCCGACACATAACTGCAGGTTCATTGGCATAGCCAATCTCCACATGTATGTGTCGGTGATCTGAGTTTGAAGGTTCCTCAGATACTGCCCATTTGCCGACGTGCCGAACCACCAAAGAAGAGCCCAAAGTGATGTCAATGATTTCCCGTCTATTACGGGTTACGAAGGTTGGCTCATTGCCTCTATTAAGTACTTCCAGGTTACTGGAGACAATAAATTCAAGCAATGATTCACCTCTTGTGTTCGTGTCGGTGCTCCCCCACACTGTGTTATGGGCGTTTGCATCGGCTCCGATGATAAGCTGGAGTTTGTGGTCCTCACAGTGTTTAACCAAGGCCCTCACTTGTTCTGATGGTGGAGGGCTTGTTGAGTCATAAGGCATGTAGACGGAGGCTAGTACTATGTTCCTCTCTACTCCATCCTTGATGTAGGTCGTCTTGATTGCTGTTATGTCCCTGTAACAGAATTCTATCAGATTCAAGACTTTCAAATCATTCCTGGCAATAATGCAGGATCTGGCGTTTCCACAGTTTAGATTATAAATAAGCTTACCCTTGGATGTTCCGAGGCCTGATACTCGCCCTTGATCAGCCATGGTTCTTGTATTAGGGCCACGTCGGTGTTGCCCTGTGCAAATATTCTGCACAGGGTTGCAGTAGCAGCCTTACTATGCTGCAGGTTGGCTTGAACTGCCCGCAGCATCAGGAATGTTCCTGTTCCGGCTAACTAGCTTGAAGTTTACCTGCGTTAGCCCCAGGAATGCTTTCATTCCCTGGCTTGCAGGTTCTTCAAGGAGGTCTCGTTGATTTGAAAGACAGAGTTAGACCGAGGCCCTCTTGTCTCTTGATGACAAGCCATTCTTCAGTATCTATCCCCATGTTCTGGGTTTTGATGAGCTGAAGAATATTTTGTTTCCATTTTACCAAATGGCTTTGGAATCCATACCACTACCTTGGAGGTATTCAGGATGTCCTTGCTAGCCCTACTTTTAGGACAGCCCCTCCCAGGTATCAGTCCGGGATACTCTCAAGTAGCCAGGATTTAGCGGTTTCATCGAGCATGTCAGGACCAGCACGCCCTTGTGGACGTAGCTGTTCCTGAAGTTCGACCCTTACCCGGCTCACACTTGAAAATTTCCCCGGTAATTGCTTCCTGCAGGAGAATCCCTTGGTCGTCTGATAACTGGTGATCTGGATAACTCTCCAGAGCAACAGCCATCTTCAGACCTCTTGTGACCTCCCTATAGCTGCCCTGCTCAGTTGGGTTAACTTGGGCAGAGACAGCCACTGGTTGGTCCGATCTAGGTTTCTTCACCCTTGCAGTGCTCTCCGTGGAAGAGGGTTGGGTTGACTTCTCTGTGAGCGGTCCCTCTTCTTGTTCGGAGTTTCTGGCCGCGATCCGCACCTGTCTCTTGCAGCTCCTGAGAGCTTTTTACGCGCCAGATGTAAACGATTTACATCTGACGCGACGTGTCTTAGGGCAGGTGTTTCTGGAGGTTTAGCGGAACTGCCACTGCCTCCAGAGAGTTTCCTGTTTCCTGGAGTTTTTCAGTTGGTGTTTGACCATCTGCTGATCCCTCCTCGGTTTCGTTTGCGGTTTCTGGTGCCGAGTGCGATTCAACTGGAATCTCCTCGACTTCCATACCCGCTAGCGGTGTTGGATTTTCTTCAACTGGAAGTTCCCCAGGGTTGTTTGTCGTTTTGGTTTCCATTTTTGTTCCCACGAGTGTGGGGAAGGTCGTCCACCTGCGGTGCCCCCTGTGCAGGTGTAAGGCAAATTACTCTGGGAGGTCGCCATGTATCCCAGAGGCTCCGTTTGTGATACCTGACTGGCTCAGGTATCATCCATCCCTCGGCACGGGTCGCTTGACGCCTTGGATTAAGCCATGTTGTGGTGGCATTTGGTTTGAGATTGACTTAGAGATCCGCAGGCTTTGACCATTTCGGGTCATTCCCACTGGATTTTCCTTGTCAACCCCGTTATCCAGCGATACCACTTGGAGGTAGCCACCTAAGTTTCCGCAACCTATCTTCATCTCTCGTAGGAGGTGAACATGTGTTGACGCAAACTACTCGCCTAATAGTTCATAGAACACAAGTATTTATTTCAGTAATACTCTCCCTTCGGTATTTGTGGAGCTTCTAACTAACTATATATAAAAAACTCCTAAGTGATAATGATTTTTTTCTGTATATTATTTATTCAGTTTATTCTCAATTAATTATCAACAATCGGCCAATACGCTACTTTTTTAAACAATATATGCATTATAAGTAATACAAAATTGTGGATTTTTGGAATCTTTTGCTATTTTGTCTTTCTTAATAATAACAAAAATAGCTACATTAATGGACGGACTGTTGATGAATAGTTAAAATAAACTGAAAATGTCTTAATAGTTATTTATGTATTGCAACACCCCTTACTTTTGAACCCCAGATTTTAAATTATATGATTCAAATTTAACAAGGTGAAATCACTTTGCCGATAGGCTGCTCAGATGGATACGGTTAGGCCGTGAGTAAGGTTCAATTAATGACTTTTCCTAGTTAATCAAATTTGGCCACTAAAAAAAAATTATACATTAATTAACTTGACTAGTTCAAGAGTTGGGCGCCAGACTTGCTAAAGACAAAAGTCAAAGATAAATAAAATTAAATAAATGTTACCTAGCTTGTATGGGAAGGCAAATAAATATGCAATAAATCAACTTAACAAATTTATTCCAGTTGGAATTAAAATTATTGAACAAGATATATAAAAAATTAACAAATACTAGAAGAGTATTGAACTTATCTTAAAAGAATGGAAAAATTACATAAAAAAAACCAGTATTTTGACTCTGATCAAAATTCGAACATTTACACCTATGATTCCTCCAGTTGTTGGTGCCACGAATATACCTTCGGAGATCTTGAGCGGGATAGTTGAAGGCTAGTTTCTTGAAGCTGGCCTCAGCGGTTCTAGGAGGAACTTGGTTTCAGCGGTTACGATGAAGATGGTCGGGTGGTTGATAGTTGATTTCAGACCCCTTATCGGCGTGAATTAGTTGATCTTCACGGACCAGTGCTGATATTGATGTGCTGTAAGACCTCCCAGGCTACTAGTCCTTCCGTCTCCGTAGATGGGTTCCCCGTGGTATATATCATGCGAAGATGATGATAGGAATCAAAATATGTACAAAAAGGGAGAACGAAGGATATCCTTTGAACCTCAAGTTTTATGTTTCAAATTTTAATCGAGAGTCAAAAGATAGATGCAAATGATAGCATACATAAAAATCTCAGTCTATATAAAAGACTGGAAAGTTACAGGAAAGAACAAAGATAATAAATAGCAATCCAATCTGCTATTCTGGAGTTAAATTTATAAGTTAATTTTAATAATTTAAAAAATATTAAAATGAACAAAATTTAAAACCAAACAAAACAAACCTCACCCAAAACGTTATGTTCAAATTCAGTTAAGTTTTGAAACAAGTAAGTTTTGATAAGGTGATTTTATGTACCAGAAGGGTAAAAAATTTAATGAGGAAAGGTATTCAAAGAAATATAAAAATTTCCTTGAAATTTTACCAGAGAAAAATATAGTATTTTAAAGCAAAATACTATAAAATTGCCAGAGAAAAATCTACTATTTTAAAGCAAAATATTTAAAGGTTGCCAGTACAAAAATATACTATTTTAAAGCAAATGCCAAAGGAAAATATAGCGTTATAACCAAAATACTCTAGTAAGCTACAAAAAATATAGGGTTTCTGAACAAGATAATAATCAGAGTAAAAGTATACTTTCAGCCAAGATAAGAAGAGAGAGACACACGTCTTTCAGTGAGCACGACTCTCTTAGATGGAGATAAAGTGAAATAATTCTTTTATTGAAGAATTTCCAGAGATAAACCGAAGAGGGAGACCACACGTCTTCCAGTGGGCACAACTCTTTTTGAAAAGATAATGTTAAATAATTCTTTTTGAAAATTTTAAAGTAACTGAGAGGGAGACCCACTCCAGTGGGCACAACTCTTTAGATAAAGATAATTTTGAAAGGGGGCGGAAATTTCCCTTTTTTAAAATCGAAAAAAGGTAATTCTAAAAAAATTTTGTAATTTCCCTGCTCTTGGCAAAGGTGAATGAAGTGAATTGACCGAACGATAAAAAATCAAATAAGCTACACTGGGAATTGAAGGGGAAAAATTAAAATTTTTTAAAAGGGAAATCAACTTTACGCTTGGGGTATTTGAATCAAAGGTGTTCTGAGACCGTTGGGCCAGAGGTAAACTCTCTCCTGAACTTTCTCAAGAGAAAAAAAATTCCCTCATAAACATATGTTAGAAATAAAAAAAATTGTTACCGAGAGCCGTCCATTAGTCCCCCGTCCCAGAACAATAATCGCCCTTCCTTCAATTTGAACCTTGGAACAACCCGGTTTTGGGGGGGAGTAAGCTCTATCCATTAAATTACCAATTATTTGGTACCTAAAAAATGAAAAAGCGTAGAACTGATTTCCAATGAAAACAGTTCCCCGGGAAAGATGTTACTTAGCCAAATATGTATATGAAGACAAAATGGGAAATATCTATATTTAACCTTCAAAAAATACCATGGGTATCCAAGAATTCTAATATTCCCCTGGAAAAAGGGGTTGTAATCAGCTACAACATTAATTAAAAGATAAAGAGAAAATATTACTAAAAACTCCACGTAAAACTTATTAATTATAGATTTTTCCCAAATCAATTCCTCAGCCCAACCTGCCTATCTCGACGTTCAAATCAAGAAAGAGATCGATTTTTCCCTTTCGGTTCGAACAAATCCCCAAATTTACCGGGGTTTTTTAAACCCGTTTTTGGGTTTTTCTCTATTAAAAAAACACTTAAAAAAAAACACAGCTTAAAAAAATACAACTGTCGATAATTTTCACGGACGATAATGATGGCGTGTCCCTTTCAGATCGGCCCTGACTAATGACCCGTTCCACCGTAAGATAAGGAATAGTTTGAGAAAATTTATTTTATAAGGAAGTAACGAAAATTCGTTACAATCCCTTTTCATATTCTTCGTTTGGGGGACCCAGTGGTTTTCCTCTTTAAATTTTTTTTAAAGTTTTAAAAAGAAGAAATTTATTAAATAAAATGATGACAATGAGTATTTATTCACCTGTAGGAATCTGGTGTTGAAAAAACCACAAAAAAAAATTTGGGTGTTCTAAAAAAATTTGATATCTTCCGGGCCCATGGGGGTTTATTCTCTTAAACACTGCATCAAATATTGAAAGTTTAGAAGCACCCTCCCTTTATTTTCGAAGACTGTATTGCTAAGCTTTCCTTACTTACCTGAAATGGGAAAAAATGTCGGGGGTGAATGATAAACAAATTTGATTGAAACCCTTTTTTGGAATTTTTCTATAGGTCCCAATATTTCAAGAAAATTTTTAAAATTTCATAGAACCTCCAAGACCCAAATTAGAGTGAGTTTGAGCTATCCAAAACGAATCGGTATCGCCCAATATTTCATCAATAACATTTGATTAATTCCGGCCATCTTTTCTCCATGAAAAGAATAGGTTATGTTATAGGTTATGTATTTCGTTTTCCCTTACGGCCCGAATCGTTCCGAAAATAATCAGGGTTCAACATTACGACTGTGAAGCTTTCCCGAAATTGGTTACTGTGGCCAGTATTTCCAGTAATATGGGAACATGACCATTGTTTTTTTTGTTCACGTTTGATAATAAGTACTATTTAAAAATTTTAAGATGCTCACAAAAAAAAAAAGGTTGAGACTGTATTGTTGGGGGAAAAATAAAGCAGACAAGTTAGGGACATTTTAATGCCAGTTACCCCACGCAGTGTAAATCACACTCAGAAACCCCCGTATTTCGAATAAATTAAAGAAACCGCAGTATTGATAACAATTTCAAAAAAACCCCACACAGCTGCAAAAAAATCGACAGTTTAAAAAATTATGAAAATGGAAGACATCAATCAAATAAATATCGAATCTCTTTCACAACCAACACACATACAAACCAATGGAACAGAAGCCAGAACGTGATTGGGCCATAAACCCTTATTTCACCATAGAGTAAGGACCAAAAATTTGAGGTAAATGTTTATGTGGACTGTTAAACAATACTGTAATTTTAAAAAGATTCTTTCCCAATTTTTAAACTGCCGCGTAGACAAAAAAAGAATTTGGATCATTGATGGAGCTGTTTTTCACTGTACTGTAGCAATATGACAATTTTTTTAAAAGAAACATTCAATGGAAAATGGATAGCACTTTCCAAAGTATCTAATGGGGAATTTAACCCCAATGGATTTCTCCTTTTTGTTTATTGAAGAACGAAGTTTCAAACACGTCCTTTTTTGGGAAAAGAGAACATTCAAAAAAATGTCATTTTCAATTGTGTAAGAAGAACCGAACTGTGCATTTGGCAAGGACATCATACTGAATGTAAATACTTCTTTGGAAAATGCTTTGTTTTCAAAGGAAAATAAAATTATTTTGCCAAGACAATCCCCAGAAAATCAATGAGTTTGTGCCGAAATATTCATTTTATTTTGATGTTTTGTGATTTGATATTATTAAATTTGTTTTTCAAATAAACCGTCGTATACAGGATGTTGTCTTTTTTATCGTTCTGGAAAATTTTTTTTTTCGTGGTCCCCTTTTTAAAAAAATAAAAAAAAATTTAAACTTCATTAGATGGCCATGACCTCAAATCTAGATGTTTTTTTCAATCCCGAACAACTTTTCTGAAAAAAATTTTCCCCAAAATTTTTCCCAAAATAAATTACTTAAATTCCTGCAAAAAAAATTTTTTTGACGGCTCCACGTTTATTACGTGTTTTTTAACCCATATTTCGTTGGTCGTTTTTTTGGGGGGGGGATGCACAAACTCTTGCCAAGAATAATTTTTTGTAAAAAAAACCTTTAATAAATAAGTTTGACTGAATGCTGAAAATAAAAAATAAATAATGTTAAAATTGAGTTTGTTTACATTTCGAAGTCAAATGAAACAGGATTAAAAAAAAACAAAAAATGAAATTTTTTAAAAACTATAACAGTCATCAGACCTTGAGAATATCAATTCTTTTTTTTATTTTTTTGAATAAAAACTTTTTTTAAAAACCATTTTTTTTTTTTCAATTTTTTTGGAGAAAATAAAATCATCACTTCATTTTTTTGGGGTGGCATTCTTTAATGTGTTTTTTTTAAAATTATTGTTACTTTTTTTTGTTGTTCTGCCCAAGGAATGAGCACTCTTTTCCCCCTATCTTTTTTTCTTCATTTCGAAATTGATTTTTTTTCCCGGGTTTTCCCATTTCCCCTTCTTGGTCTTTAAAACATTCTCCTCCACCAATACTTTTTTCAGGGATCGATTATTTATTCCCCCATTAAATTTTTCCCCAAATTAAATTTATTTCATCAAAATTTTTCCCCTTAAATAATTCATTTTTCCCAAGTATAATTTTTTTATTTCTGGGGTTTTGGTAGATATCATCGGAAGCCCTTTTTTAACTCTAAATTTCCCTAATTATGACCCTGAAAAGCCAGTTTTAATTTTTTCCCTTTTTAATAACCCCATTAAATGCTTTTCAATCATAAAAAAAATAACCCGGGGTTTTACCCCATGTGTGATTTCCTCTTTTATCCAAAATTGGCCCCCGGACTTTGGGGAATTAAAGGGGGTTTTTTTATTGGGTTTTTTAAAAAAAAAATATTTTCGTTTTTTAAAAAGATGCCCAGATGCTCTTGGACATCTCCATAATCAACACGGGGTTTTTTGCCTCTTTAAAATTTTTTAATTTATTCAAAAAATTTTTGTTTCGATTTTTGGAAAATTCCTCGTCTTTCTTAGGTGACGAAAATAAAAAAAAATTTTCCATCTTTTGGGGGAAATTTCTTGCAGATGTTTCTTTGGTTGGATTGGCATCAGACTGTTTAGATTTTCCATAAATTTCTTCCCAAAAAACCCCCCCAAAAAATAATGCAGATCCTTCGTATCTTCTCCCTTTTTCTGGTTTTACCATTCATTCGTGTCAGATGATTTTTTTTTTTCTCCCAAACCCCAAAAACCTTTTTCTCTTTTTTAAAAGGAGGAAAAAAAATTTTTTTAATTTCCCGTTTTTGTTTAGGGTTTTGGGTAAATGTTTTATAAATTTTTAACCCGGGCGTTTTAAAAAATGCAAAAAAATGTTTTTTTGGGGGAATTGATTTGGGTGCTATTTCCCACTATTTCCCTTTTTAAGCGATTTTTTTAATGTATCCGAAAATGTATATTGTTTATTCCATTTCAATTTCTTCATCTTGAGGCCCTTTACCCCCTTTTTCCCACCCAAAAAAACCCTTTTTTTTTGGGAATAACTCCATTTTCCCCATCTTTTAGACAAAGCTGCAAAGGGGGAAGGGGGGGGGTGACAAAAAACTGGGGGGGAGATCAAAAATTTCCCGAAAATAGGAAATTAATTATTATGTCCTTCCGAAAGCCAAAAAAGGAAAAACCCGAACTCCCCGGGGAAGGGGAAAAAAGTCGAATTTTATCATAAAAAAGGTGGGTGTTTTTTCCAAATATTTTGTTCCTAAAAGAAAAAAATTACGAATTTTTGTCAACATTGCACCCCCCATGGGGAAACCATCAATTATTGTGAAGTACCAGATTATTCAAAATTTTACATGTTGTGATTCCTTTTTTCCCCCCTTTAAAAAAATTTTTTTCCCCCCCCAAAAAAAAAAAAAAAAAAATTTGTTTCCCGCCCAAATTGGTCCCATCTTTTTTTAAATTTTTCTGGGAAATTTTTAAAATGGCCCCCCACGGATTAAATTTTTCCCCCGGGTTTTTTTTAAAAAATTCCGGATAATTAAACGCTTTCTTTAATTTTTTTTTTGTTTTCAAAAATTTGAGTTTTTCTTCCGAGGAGATGGGGAAATTTAAAACCCTTTTTGAAAAGGGAAATCAACCTTTTGAAATAATTTTTTTGGTCACATTCGAGTCAGTGGAGTTAAAAAAGGGGTTTAAGGGGGGGGGAACTGTGGAAAAAAAAAAGGTTTTAAATTTAAATTTCCCTTTGTCTAGTTTTAAATTTATTGATCAATTCCTTTTTTAAATTTGTTTTCCCTTAGTGATGAAAAATTTTACCCATTTGGATATACTTTTTTGGAATTCGGTCAGAATTGTTTTTTTTTTTTAACCCCCTTTTTCCCCTTCCCCCAAATTGGGGCAAGGGGTTTTCGAAGGGGAAAGGGCTGAATATTCTCTGGGGAACTTATTTTAAAAAAGGGGGTTGGGGGGAGGGGAAAAGAAATTTCTTTATTTAAAATAAAAAAAAACAGTAATCAGACTAATTGACAATAATTTTCTATTACCTAGGTTCTCAAATTTTAAAAAAATTTTAATTCAAAGGAATGTTTCCCCCCTTTTTTGAGGGTAAAGGGACGGGGAAAAATCCTTTAATTTTTCTGAATAATAAAAGATATAAAATTTTTTGGGGTATATGAAATCGTATACATTCCCACTTTTTTAAAATTTAACTCTGATTTCTTCTTTTACTAGAGTGATCAACTTTGCTACGAAATTTTTTCTGGTTTTCCCCGAAAATCTAAATTATATGTTTCCCCAACATCTAAAAATTAAAATTCCTTCACCTTGAGCTCTATCTTTTTCATAAATTTCATAGCTTCTTCTTCCTCTTGTCTTTCTATTTCCCCCAGACCCAAGGACAATTATCAGACCTGCATAATGTATTTCTATGTCATTCTTTTCAGATGAATAAGATTTTAAAGGGGGGGTTTCGTTTCGGTTTTTTTTGTTTTTTTTTTTTTTTTTTTATTCCTTTTTGGGTTTTCCTTTTTCCCTTGGGGATTTCAAAATTTCATTTTTTCAACCGTTTTCGTTTTTTTTGTTTTTTGTTTTTTTTTTTTAATAGAATTTTTCGAAGTTGGTGGGAGAAATACGGGCTAAATTTTTAGTCGAATCAAAATTAAAAAAAAAAAAGGGAATTTTTAAAAAAAATATATAAATCATCCCTTACTTGCTTCTTCAGTTTGGGAAGTTGTTTTCCCCATTCTGAACATCATTATCTGTTTTTTTTCTTGTTTTAAAATATACTTTTTCTCTATCGTCAAGTTTCTCCTTATAAAAAAATTGTTTGGGGGAATAAAAGTTTCCCCAAAAGGATAAACACCATTTTTTCGAATCCATTTATGATGGCATTTTTTTTTTTATAGAATACCATACTTCTCCCAAAAAAAGGTAAGTTTGAAATCTTTTCAAATGTGTCGTTTTTGCCAATCAAACGTGATTCCAATTAATTTTCCCCGAATACTGTCATCAAATGGTTGTAAAAAAGGAGAGGTGGGAGGTTTTGAATTATTTATTTTCTGCATGGCCAACTCTTTATGTTGAGATCATGGGTAAAAGTCCCTCTATATTAAGATGCCGGCTTTTTTGGACTAAAAAAAAAATTTTGAACCACTTGAAAAAAACCTGTTCCTATCCCTCCGTTATCGTCAAATATAATGTTCCCAGGCCGTCTCCCATATTTCCCAAAACCTTGTGCAGGACTAAGGAGGCTTTTTTTCCAGCCGATTTAAAAGCTTACGTGGTCGTTGGACCCCACCCCCCTTTTTCCTTTTGCCACCCCTGCAACTCCCGCCAATCGTAATTTTTTGGGTCATGTGAATCCAGTTTCATCTGCGTTCCAGGATCGGGTTTGGTATCCCTGATTTTCGATTTGAAAACCCGTTTTCAAAAAAAAATCATAGATTAGAATGGATCTTGATGTTGTTTGCCAGGCTTCAACAATTCAGCTTTTTTCTGACAGCCTGTGCCGCTTGGAGAAACAGATACCAATCCCCACCCGGTTCCATCTTTGAAAGATGTTTTAGTTTGGGTTTTATTTACATACCGTTCCCTTTTCCCAACAGTTTTTTTCTTGTCGAAAAACCCCCTCTATTCATTGTTTAATATTTTCTAACATTCAACGTCTATTGGAAAAGGTTTACCCGAAGGACTTTACCTCTAGGTTTCGTTTGTCCAACCCCGACTCGAAGTGATAGTAGAACTACAGGAAACAATTCTGCAGCCCTTTGAACATGTCATTTTGGGCCTTTTTTTTCCATCAATTTACCATTCAAATTTTCCAAAAAATATTTTTTTTTCCCCGGGTTTCATTTTTTCATAATTGCGGACCATCTTTATCAAAACTAAACCCGGGGCACTGCAACCCAATTGTCAAAAGTTTTAATTTTCCCCGGGGCACCAGCCCCCCCCCTTGAATTTACGGGGGTTGTGGGAGTGGATCTAATTATCTACGTGAAAAATTTACCCTCTCGCATAGATGGCGCATCCATAATCACGGGAAAGCCAAAACGACTAAAAAAAACCGGGAAACTGATTTTTTATTGTAAATTTCTTCTCCTGCGGGAAATTGGACAGCGTTAAAGACTCATAGTGCTGCGTTACTAAAATTTTTATATATTCGATGGTTTCTATTCACATTTGGGGGAGTTATAAATGAATAACCCCGGGGACTGGGAATACCCAATTTAAAACCGTCAAAAATTTTTTACTTTATTCCCAAAAGGAGAACAAGAGGTACCCCTCAAAATGGTGATGGGAAATGAAATAAAAAAAATTTGCCTGATGGATGGAAAATATCAGTTTGAAAACGCGTAGGCCTCGTTTAAAAAAAACATTCCATTTTCGACGTTGGGTTCATAACCCAAGTCCATAGTATAATTTCTATATTATTTTTGATCTGAAAAAATATATGAAGGAGGGGGTTAATAATTTTTTGACAGGTAAGGGGTTATATTTTGATTTAAAATTTCAATGTTGACTTTTTTAATTTTTCGGATAAAATATCATGGATTTACCGGAGCTTGGAAAAAAGTTAAAAAGCAGAAGGATAACAAAAAAAACAATATGAGGGAGGAAGATAATCTCGAAAATCATAATTACCAGAGGAAGAGTTTGAAATGACTTGGTTTTTTTGGGTTATCCGTTGAGAAAAAGGCAAATGAAAACCATTTTCCCAAAGAGGTGTTTTAACAAAGTCAATCTTTTCGGGGACTAAAAAATGTCGGGTGGTTGGGGAGGGAATGAATTTTTATTATTTAGGGTTTGTGAAAAATGTTGTAATTTTTTTTTTCAATTAGACTTTTTTTTTTCCCCCAGGAAATTAGAACCGTAATAGTAGGCATCATTGGGAGGAAGGAGAAATCGAATATATCAGAAAATTCACCGTAAAGAATTTGAAGACGAAACGGTTTAAATGCATTCAAAAAAGTTGTTGATTATTTAGAAAACACGATTTGTGCTCTGCCCAATGTCCAGCATCTGTATAATTGTTTAATAGATACATCGAATAAAAATTGTGGCATTATTTGATTTAAAGTTAAAAATATGGTTAAGTTCATTTCAGAGACAAGTCATGACATGTATTTAGAAATTCCTTTAAACCCGTGGATATTAAAAACAAATATAACTGTAAAAAAGATTGAATTGTAAAACATATTGTTGATGAATTCATTCCATAGACATGTCGAGACCGAGAATTCATTAGTAGCATGAAAGTTTTAAAAATGAAAGAATTGGTTCAAAGCCCAAAAAATTTCAAAAAATTTGGGGAATTTATTCCATTAGTTGACCATATCCAATAGCTATCATAGCTTTCCCCGAGTGTTTTGAGTTTCCAATCTGTCATTAATGTCAATTGTCATTATTATTTCAAAATTCGCTATTTTTAAAAATTTTGAATGAAAAACTATTTTTTTTCCCAAAGAATTTTGTGAACGGATTTCCCCCATAATTTTCCCATCATCGTTAGGTTTTTTTCAAAATTAAATATAATCTTTGAAAAAGATATCCAATCAATTTTTTTATCGATAAATGAAAAAATTTCAATGAGAGGATGATAAAGAGGTGTGGAATTTTTGATACCCCACTGTAATCATATTTCTTCAAAGGGGTTAAATTTTTTTATTTTGAAATCCAAGTGTTATTTGAAAAACCCAAAACCTTATAAAATAATCAAAGCAAGTCTATGTCCATATGAACCCAAAATGGAAAAAGGGCTTATCGCCATAAGTCCCAATGATTTTTTTCATTTTATCTGAAATGTATCCAGATGAATCAGTGACAAAGTTTATTTTTAAAAAGGTTATTCACAGAACTGGAACCCGGGGTTCGGGGTGGCAAAAATTTCCTAATGGTCGTGCTTTTTTGGGGTCCATGTCCAAAATGAGACTCCCCAAAATAATGTTTTAAAAAACCAAAAACCTTCAACAGTGTTAGGAGTTTTTCCATGAACTTTCCGGATGAAGAAAAAAAAAAATTAAATTTTTGCCGCTTTTTCAAAAAAAAAAAAGTTGATGTTTTGATGGAAGAAAATAATGCATTGGGGACAACTATCCGGATCTATCGGAAAAGTGGTACTGAAATAAACCATGATAAAAATTGAAACTGATAGTGAAAATTCACCAGGAAGCTATCACCCTTTTGAAATTGAATTAACGGGATATGCTGGGAACACCAAAAAAAAAAGTCATCGAAGAACAAAACAGACAAACCTTGACCTAAAAAAAAATGACGAAGGGTACAGAAACTGAAAAGAAACCATCGGTACCCAGACAACTGTTCGTATGAGTCACACGCCAAAATTAACCCGGGAGAATACCCCCGTGGCGCCGGATGTGGAAGAAAAATTTTAAAAATACTTTGACTCAGCTGCTCAAAAATTGACGGGCAGAACGGGATACTGCGCTTAAAAAAGGGTTTTTGGTAGCGGGCTCCATGAAAATGACGTCGGACCCAAAAAAAAGGGGATATTGATTGAAAAGGGGAATTTGGCAGATATTTTGGGGAATTCATGACTCTACAAAAATATAAATAACTACGCGATTCAAACTATCCTGAAGCCAAACTCCTTAAAAGATATATTGATTGAAACTGCTCTGCCCAGAAAATTTCACCAAGTGCGATCAAGTGATCAAAAGACTTGCCCAAACAAAGCCTATGAGGTGTTTCACGACACAATGCATCATCATATTGAACTATCATTTTTTATAAAGCACTTCCAAAAAAAAATCAAATAAACCTTATCAAAATAATCCCGTAATTATGGGAAATAAAAAAACCCAGTTTTTCTATACTTATACCCCTATATAATAATAATAATAAAGCGGCTTTTTTTCATCATTTTAGTTAAAAAAAAAAGAAAGGTACAGAGTGGCATGGAATAATGAACAGAGTTGAAAATGATTAAAGGCGAAGTGCTGTTTTTTTAACTTGACCATGGAGAGAAAAAAAAAAAAAAAAATTAAAATAAAAATAAAATAAAAAAAATTAAAAATAAAAAAAAGAATAAAAAAATGAATTTATATATAATTTTTGGGAAATGAAGATAGATAAATGAGTTACCTAATTGAACAACAATGGAAAAAACATTATAGTGAATTCAACAAGAACATCCTAAATTGGTAGCAGTCATCAACGTCTTAAAGAGAACGGGAGATTTTTAGTAAACGTTTAAACCTTTTTTTTTTTTTAAAATTTGGGATAGGGTAAGACCAAAAATCATTGGGTAGTTGATTGTAAAATTTTGGGCCCATTATTTGAATAACTTCGGGAAAGATTGCAGGGGATGAGGGGTAACAAGAAAGGGTTCATTGGTGTTCTGGGTTGTTTATAGACGAAAACATGTTTAACCTTCGAACGAATATTTTTGGACCCGGCTTCAAGTTTTTTGTGGTAAAATGAGAGTATGTGAAGAGTCCGAAGATCGTCCAACCTCAGCCAGCCCGAGTCTTCCAGTGCAGCACCTAATATGGTCAAATTTTGGGATACCGTAGGAGAATTGTATACAAGAGTTTTGTATTCTCTAAAGGGGGATTTTTGGGCGTATCTAAGGAGGGCAGGTCCATAGATACTAAAACAATGAGACAACTTTGACGTTATCAAGGTTTCACAAAAGGGGAGCCTTGGGGGCTTGGAAAGTAGATGCTATTTGGAAATAATTGCCTTAGGGACATTGTAAGATGCTTGGGCATAGATGACTAACGTGTTTAGAGAATCTTTTGAGGGGGTCAACCATAGTCCCAGATTTTTTTCTTCATTAACTATAGGGATTATATCGTTTCCAAAATTAACTTTCCCGTTCATCACGAACTTCCCCCAATTTCTTTAGGAGCCAAAAGCAAAAACCCGGGCTTCTTAGAATTCAAACTTAAGTTATGAGCTGTGGGAAAAACCCTATAAATTTTTCAAATCATTATTCAAAAATTTTGGGGCAGCGGTGAGATCATGGTTCGATGGTGATAGTGTACCATCCGAGATGGATATGGTTAACAATTTCAATTTACTACTTTCGAGCCCAGAAACAAATTGATATCGACGAAAAACCCTGGAAAATAATATATTTTGCCGTCAAAGATCTTTTTTATACACCCAGTAACCGAGCAATGTTATTGTTTTGATGAAAGAATTGATGAATTTTCCAGAAAAGCTAGAAAGGTTTTTGGGAACACCAATTTTTTTTTTAAAAATGACTAATTTGTTTTAGAATTACAGAGGCACAGCCCCCCTTTTAGCTTATCAAAACTTTTCGAGATGAAAATAAGAAACCAGCTACTTTTTTTCTTCTTTTATGAACAAAAAAATTTTTCTCACCAAATCAACATGGTTTCACTGTAAAAAAAGCAGAAACAGCACTTTATGAATTAAGAACACGAATAACGCTCTGATTGTGTTTCTTTTTTGGGTTGTTCATCGATTTTTCGGAGCTTTCGATTGTGTGAATCATAACCCCATTCAATAATTTGGGAGCGAAGGGTATTGGGAAATTGTTTGGAGCTGATGGAGTCCCCGTTCATCAAAACCCCAAATTCAATTTCATACTGACCTTTACTTTTCCCTTTTTTATACTAACGATTCATTTAAATCTTTCATGTTTTATCAGTTCAGGGGATCGCAATGCAGATGACCCTTCCTGGGCCCGGGTCGGGAAAAGTTTGCCATGCGATGTACGGATCCCGCGGGATAATTCGGGAAAAGAAATTTGACTTAAAATAACAAAAACATTAATTTCAACCCCGGTAGTTCTTCTAAAACCCTTTTTTTGAAATTGATGAATCACGTTGAATCGTTCAGAACTAGCAGAATGTTAAGTCTTTTTTGATTAAAAACTAACATAACGCCCATTGAACCCTTTGTGAGCTGTCAAAAACTGTTTTGGCAGGTATATAAAACCACCTTAAATTGGGGTAAAATCTATTATGCCCATAATCCCTCTGGGTGGGTACTGAAATGGGGATCTCTTTTCTTTTCATTCTTCAAAAATATGCCTTATTGGCTAATCGGGATGGCATTAATCTTTAAAATCTCCGGTTGCTTCTATTTTCCGAAGTCGCATCTGGTTTAATAAAAACGATGTGTTTTATCCTCCCAACAAGCTCTGACTATAAAGTTTTCGAAATTTTTTACTGCCCCAATACATCGAACCCCATCAAAAAAAGTCACCCATCTGGACCAAAATTATTAAATGTTGACGGGCAATTAAATTTACCAAACATAAATATTTTCAAATCGAAAAAAGTAGTTTTTAGAAAAATTCCCCCTCGACGTTTTTTTGCTGAACTTGAATTTTTAGGTTCAAATATATCTCTAACTTTTTACTTTCTTTTTTTTTTCTCTTCCAAATTTTTACACTCGTGACTTTTCTAGTCTTGTATACCTTTTGTTTTTGCTTCTGCATTGTATTTCAACATGTATTATTTTATTAAATGAACTTTAGCAAGTTGGGGTCCCCAATTACCCCATTTCACGAATAATCAACTAGACAGTGAACGTCACCCAAAAATATTTAGTGGATATCCTTTTTCGAAAAATAGTATATACATTTTAATGTGGTGGTATTCAATTTTTTTATTTTTTTGAATTTGGGCCCAAAATTCTCTTTGAGCGTTGGGAAAAATTTTTTTGGGTCGAGAATTATTGGGGGAATTTGGGAGAGTAAAATTTTTAATTACAAAACTACGTTATCGGACAATGGAAATTTAAAACAATTAGAAGTTTGTAGATATATAAAATACTAGTAATTGGACATAATTGATAAAATTTTAAACTTCCATTGGTAAAAACCCTTTTAATCAGTCAAAAAATTTTTTAATTTTCAAAAATCCTTTTTCCCTTGTTTTTATTTCTAGGGTTTTTTTTTTTTGAAGGGTTTTTAGCACTATTCTGTTAAAGGATGGGTGGAAAGGAAAACCGTATTCCATTACCCAAACTGCTTTTAATGGGGGCCCCAGATTTATCTCCTTGTTTTTTTTTCACCCCCTTTTTCCGACTTGATTGGGTTTTTTTTCCCAAAATTTATTATTTATTTTTTGATTCACAGGAAATTTTTTTACTGGAAGACATTTTTTTTTTTTTCTCTCTCTTCGAACCATAATCTGCATTGATTTTGGCCCTCAAACTGTTTCTCCCCCCTTAAGCACCGGAAATTTTTCAACGAAAAGGAGGGCTGCTCTTTCCACAATTGGGAAATTCATGTTCCCATTTAACTGACAAGGGAAAGATATTGCCCTTTGATTATAATCCTAATTCATTATATTCATTGCGCTTCCCATTGGGATTGAGAATAAGTAGTGGTTTGAACCCTTTGTTTTTATTACCCCCTAGAAATTTTCGCCATGTCTTTTAAAAAAATTCTACATGCCCTCTGAGGGTTCCCCCGAAGCATTTTGCTACATGATGTTGATTAGACAGTTTCCCACGATTGTTCGTTTTTTTTGTTGACTTTGCTTTTTTTAACTGGGGCTGGTTTGAGAAAGTTCATTTGATGTACCGGGGAATTAACCAACGTAGCTGAGCTTGTTCCCCGTTTCCCCTGTTTAGATTTCAAGATATATTAATGTACCATGATTATGATCTAGAAAAGTACTACTGAAGTAACTTTTATTTTTTTTTTTCCATCTTGGCTATAGTGAATAAACATATTGGTGATTTTTTTTTTGCCTCGAACATCCTTTTTAAACCCAGAAGATGAAAAGTTTTGACGTGTATTGCAAGATCCTTTCTTCCTTGAAATTTTGGGAAACTTATCGAAATTCCTTTTTTACAAGGTCCCCTTTGGAAGTGGAAATTAGAACAGAACCCAAAATCAGAACCAATATTTATGTATGATCTAAAAACCATTCTTTTTAATGTATAAAGAATTATTATAAATATGAAACCAAATAAATGTTTATATTAGGGAAAAAAGGGGTTATTTTGATTTAACTTCACAACTGTCAGCGATGACTATTGACATTGATGACAGTGATGACAGATTCCAACCCAAGAATGCTTAAAAGGCTGCCAACGAAAAACTATTAGATATAATTTGATTCCTATATTTTAAATACTGCATATGAAGTAAAAAAATTTTACAGTAAACAAGAATCTCAACCCCAAGCCTTTCATAACAATATTCGTAGCATTGCCAAAAAAAATTTTTACGAATTTGAAATCTTCATTCCCGCAGTTTCAATCACAATTGACTGTATCGTGCT
>JAFIRS010006740.1:0-32771 GCA_018342105.1 Gonioctena quinquepunctata | reverse complement strand
AAAACGGATAACTAAAAAACGGGATAACAGTAAAACAGGATAACGGGATAACGGTAATAACAGGATAACGAAAAAACGGGAAAACGGGATAACGGGATGACAGGATGAGGGGATAAGGGGAAAATGGGATAACGGGATGAAGAAAAAATGGGGTAACAGGAAAACTGGATAACGGGATAACGGGATAATGGGATAAGGGGAATAACGGGATAACGAAAAAACGGGATAACGGGATGACAGGATAAGGGGAAAACAGGAAAATGGGATAACGGGATAGCGGGAAAACGAGATAACGAGTTAATCTAGAGGGAACAACATAAAGGAAAACATGGAAAAAAATAATTTCTACGCGGACGAGAGTTTTCAGGAAAAACATTTTAGGGAACATAGAAATTTGGACAGGACAACGTCTGTCGGGTCCGCTAGTATATATATATATATATATATATATTTTTCTTCAATTTCTCGGAATGAAGGTCTGATTCAGTCAATTCATATAATTTCTCTTAACTACGTTTCGACATGGCATTTGTCATCATCAGGTTAAAACACTATAATAAAAAATATGGAGTTTGATATAGTGTTTTAACCTGATGATGACAAATACCATGTCGAAACAGAAAAATTATAGATGACTGAACTCATACTTCATCCGAAAATAAAAAATATATATGTGGTCAAGAAAATAAAAAAATATATATATATATATATATATATATATATTTATATATATATATATATATATATATATATATATATATATATATATATATACCGGGAAAACCGAAATGGACAGTTTTCTTTCTTTGCGCTGGCGCCTCTATTTTTGGAAATATGGAAATGTGTTGAGAGAATTTTCTTCTCTGTTACAAATTTGCTTCGATGTGCTGTGCTGTGAATGGATACAGTCCCATTTTATTTTTGTTCGTATTTGAAAGGGTATTTGACTTAAGTTGCGAGGATAAAATTCAAAATAAATCTACCCTGAATGAATACCCAAACTTGAAATCAAATCGAGATCGAATCCAATGTGATGAAAAGGAAAAAGCAGAAGAATAACAAGCAACAACGATTGATACATTTACTTTATACAATTTTTTATGTCAAAGAGCCGAGAATCATTTTTCTTGTGTGTCCATTCTTAGGCAATATGCCATTTTTTTGTCTGTCTCTGAGTCCTATACGTATTCCCAAACTGACCTATTTCAAATGAAAACGGAAAGTTTCAAACTTCATGAACTATGTAGTGATGAGATAGTTGATATGTTGATCGTGTATTCGAGGTGTTAAATGATGAATAGCACCAGATCTCTGGCTATGTATCAAGAAATGTATCCCGAACGTCGTCAGTCCAATGCCAGAATTCTTCAACGTATTGAAAGAAGTTTACGAGAGCATGGTTCAAAAATAGCCCTATTACTGGAAATGGTGGTGATAATGAAATCGACGTTTCAGGTAAGTTTTTAAAGTTTCATGTAAATTTTTTATTTATCGCATTTGTCAACAAGAATAATTTTGAAGAAATATAAATTCAAGCCCTGCAGAGTGAGACAAGTACATCATTTGGGTTTAAGAGACTACTAGACCAGTAGAGATAGACATGATTTTTCCAAAATTTAATAATAATTACAAAAGTTTTAAAACTTCAGTAGAGTGAAGAGTACGTTCAAATGATATTTAGTCTTATTTGGCAATCCTTTTTTCAGAACGGAAAGGAATTTTCACATTAATAGCGCGAAAAAAATTGCAAACATTCTGCAAAGCTTTGAAAAATAGCAATTTACATCCTCCGATAAATTTGCATCCATTCAAACAAAACGGAAATGTTTGTTTTATCGAAAAAAAAAAAAGTTGTTAGTTCCAATATTTCTATGAAAATTCCAAAAGTTCTGCAAACTCGAAAAAATATCTAAGATAATGTTCTTGAGAAGAGTTTTAATTTGCAACCTCTTGCGTCAAACGAAAAATATGTTTTCATGAAATTTTTTTTTGCTGAAATAAGTATCAGAATTATTACAAAAGTTTCAAATAATGGTTGCAAGTGAAGATGTCCTGACATTTGCAACCTCGTCTGCAAGACGGAAATGATGGTAAAATTGAAAGAAAATTATGTTCGTATTTGTACTCTACCAAAAAAAGCAAAAATTCTGCAAATCGGGTAAACAACTCATTTTACCAATTGGTGGCAGTATAATAATTTGCAAACTGTTAAAATGCGAAATATTGAAAATTGAAAAAAAAAAATTAATACCTGTGTTATCTCAATAATAATTATTTTTATATTCATTGTGTTACCAAGTTAACTATCAACCAAGAAGAAGTTCGTCAACGGTAGGTGAAATCATTCAATGTTGAAAGCTAACGTTTTCGATGTGTATCCATAACATCATTTCACAATTAGGAATTTGCATGAAAAAATCCTCTGAGTACGTTTGATGAAGGATCGATACATTTTCATAATTATCTTGATTCATTAAAAAATGGAAGAAATATTGAGATTTAAAAAACACTCTGACGTCGTATAAGTTATACATTAGTACGATTAACTTACAACTGTGTTACGTCACACTGTTTTTCCCTCTTCTTCTCCAAAATTTTTATAAATCAATAAAATGATTTTCACTTGTCGATAACATTTCAGTCCTCCATTCGGATTCAATGGAATTTTTCATGTGAAATCACAATTGGAGTAAGAAATTCGAGTGGAAAGGTAAATTATAATTTTACTTATTTCAAGAAATACATACCTGTAGTAATTGAATCTCAAATGTAATATCGATCTCACAAATTTTTATTTCTCAGCAGCGTTGCTGTTTGATGATGAAAATCATGTATTTGTGTGATTTGTTTGATATCCTTACTTCCATAGATCATCGATCATCGATCATCGATAATTCATTTCAGAATCTCTTGGATTGCTATAAAGTCATGTTGTGACAAGTTGAAATTTCAACTGAGGAATGATTACATGTCGTTTCAAATGCGATAAAAAATTAATGTATTCCAATAGTTTTTTAGCAGAATATGCACAAAAATAGTTTAACGGTAGAAATAAAATTTTGTACTCTTTCGTATGTTGCATTCGAAATTGTCAGATTAAATTTATTTCACTGATTAGTCGAAAACAGTAATTGCTTCTAAGATTATTAATTAGTTTAAAATTTTGAAGTGGTTAACTACGTAACCGTATCATTCTTCGGATGCAAAATTTCAATCAACCAGTACAAAATATAACAGAAATACGCGATGGATAATCAAGTATTTAACTGGTCCACTGTAGAAAGGTGTCGGTCTAATACATCTCAAACCTATGTGCACAATGTTTACAATTTATAGCCAAATAAAAAAACAAATCAATTATATGACAATCCGTTGAACAATGACGGTTGCAAATCTCTTGCGTCACGTAAAATATTAGTTGCAATTATAATTGCAATTTGCAGAACTTTCGCAATTATATCAGTAGTTGTTAAAATATAAAAAATTAATATTAGTGAATGAATAGGTTCCGTTTTCGTATGAGGTTGCAAAGTTAAATATCCACTGGGACCGATATTCTCTTTATTTGCAACCACAATAAAAAACTTTTTTCATTATTCCAATGCTTGGGTATATTGAAAATGGCGGGGTAAAGGAAAAATTTGCATAAATAAATGATGCATTTTTTAGAAATGGTTGCAAATGTACGTGAATATGTTAAAAAAAATCCGTTCACTTATCCAATTTGCAGAACTTTTGTAATTTTTTTAAACAAATTACAATTAAAAACTTAAACAAATGACGAAAAACAAGGTTTCGTAACTTTTACAAGGTTGCAAACTCAATACATGTTGTAAGACATGATTACTATCGGAATGCCTAGTTTGGAGAACTTTTGCAATTTTCAGTTTTTTGGAATTGAAACAATGTTCCGTTCATCCCAGACCTGTGCAAAATTCTATGGTTTCTTTTCATTAATGCACTAACATACCATTGGAGATTGGAAACTTTGGAATTAATATGAATTTATTGTCTATATCTACTGGCCTATACAATAAAAGTGCAGAGTTTTGCACATGGCTACTGAGACATTTTCGTCAAGATGATATTTGTAGTAAAATTTTATGGTGCGACAAAAGTCGATTTACAAATTGGATGGGTCAATAGGGATATTCATCATCACTGGCGCCAGGAGACTGCTAATTTACATGGAGCCACTAATTTTCAAGAGAGGTTCGGCATTGATGTCTGGGTTGGTGTTTTGGATACCAAAATAATTGGTCCCTACTTTTTCGAAACTGGTTGTTCCATTTATTTGTTTTTTTCGCTATTACGGAAAAATTCAACGCCCTGAGCATCTGAAACTATTTTCAAAACGTTGCCTTTCTGGTGCCGTATCACTTTTATACAGTGTCCGGCATAAAGTTCGCAGCATATGAAAAACTTTTTTATTATTGATTTCTCAAAAAAAATTCATTCGTGATAAAAACCTCTACTTCATTCCAAACCTGGAATGCAAACACCAAAATTGAATTTTATACGTCCCTATACGAGGGAGATAGAAAAGCATGCTTTGGTTTCAAAATAATATGATCCATCACTTTATTTCTCACGATAGAATTCAAATTACGAGGAATTTGTTCAAAATCGAATGTTGATCCAGAAATTTGAATCATAGCCACCTATGACCAACTTCATATTTCAACTTTTGTTCCCATGTTTTCCTCATCGCCCTGTACAACATGAGGAATATTATGCTAGACGAATGGTATATTGTTAGATATGATGATATCACTCTCTCAATGTTTTCTCATTTCTTCCTCCCATCGGAAAATCACATTAATTGAATTATGTGACGGAATTTCACAAAATGTTGCTGCAAATAGTACATAAAACTGAATGGTCTCCAAAGTATGATGCCAGAATGAAAATGAATTTATTTTCACACTACGAATAACATATTTCAAGAAAATCAGGAATTGTAAAATATGATAATTTTTGTATAGTTTTTTTTTCAGGCAAGACATCAGAATGCATCTACAATATTTTATTGAAGTTTTTGCAGCATTCAACGTACAAAATTAAGGTTTTAATCGACTCGAAGAATTATTTCACGTATTATTTATGAATTTCGAAATATTGTTAGTTGTTACATTCGACTTCGATAGCAAACCCAGCTTCCACAGTTTTGTTCTTTGAATTTTACTATGAATGATTGATATACAGAACATTTGCCGATCACAGTTGGCTTTGAAAACAAATTCATTTCTAATTGTAAACAAACCATTTTTGACGCATCAATAATAACTCACAAATCTGTAGAGTAATTTTAGTAGTTTTTCAATTCAATCATGGCTGCTCGACTAAGTATACAGGAAAGAGTGTAGATTGTTATGATACACGGTGACGATTGTCATACTTGTACAAACACTGCCAATATTTTCAATGAAAGACATCCAGGTAAAAACGTTCAAAATTCGACAATTACAAGATTTTTGAAAACATTCAGGGAATCTGGATCGGTTTCGAAAAAATACAAAGTGACACATAAACGACCGATAACTGAAAATGAAGAAACTGTTATGAATATTAATGCTGTCTACGATTGAAAATCCAAGGAAGTCATTATCGCAAAGAGGAGAAAATATTGGTATATCCGATCGATCAATGAGAAGAGTTCTAGATAATAATAAATTCAAACCGTATAAATCAAAATTCATACACACTTGGAAACTGTTTCTGGTTTCAGTCTATGAGCGAAGATAATAGACAGTTTTCGAAAAAAAAAATCTTCAATGTGAGGAGTCAACCTTTTTATCAAATGGGGTAGTCTGCTCCCAGAATCGCAGGTGGTGGGCAGATAATAATCCCCATTTTGGGATACAATGTAGAGACCAATATCACTCCAAACTTAACGTCTGGTGCGGAATTCTTAATGACATTATTGTTGAACCAGTATTTTTCAGACAACCACTTAATTCTGCATGATACTTGAGAATGCTGCAGACATTTTCCTCCGATTATGTAGATGATATTCCTCTGGACATGAGAGCTGGAATGTATTTTCAACAAGTCGGTGCATCCGTTCATTCTACGCTAGAAGTGAGGAGGTGGTTAAACGGAACATTTCCAAATCTACGGATTGGATGATATTCCAATAACGCTTGGCCCGCTCGGTCACCGGACCTCACTCCTTTGGATTTTTTTCTCATGAGGATATCTCAAACAGAAGGTATATTGAAGAAGACCATTTCAAAATATACGTCATTTGGAGAATACTATCAGGGATTGTATTCGGGGAATGGCTCCCCAGATATTCATGATGCAATGCACCGCCGTACTTGCAGTGTATTGAGAATGGAGGACTCCACGTAGAATAGTGCATGGGACATATTTGTTTCAAAAAATGTTGTTTGTATTGTGAAAATGAATTAATTGGCATTCTGGCATCATACCTTGGAGACAATTCAGTTTTAATTACTATTTTCAGCAATATTTTGTGAAATTCCGTCACAGAATTCAATTAATGTGATTTTCCGATGGGAGGAAGAAATGAGAAAACATTCAGAGAGTGGTATCATCATATCTAACAATATACCATTCGTCAATCATAATATTCCTTATGTTGTACAGGGCGATGAGGGAAAAAATGGGAAAAAAAGTTGGAATATGACATTGGTCTCAGGTGGCTATGATTCGAATTCCTGGACCAACATTCGATTTTGAACAATATTTCCCTATGAATTTGAATTCTACCGTGAGAAATAAAGTGATGGGATCATATTATTTTGAAAACAAAGCATGCTTCTCTATCTCTCTCGTATAGGGTCGTACAAAATTCAATTTTGGTGTTTGCATTTCAGGTTTGGGATAAAGCAGAGGTTTTTATTATGAATGATTTTTTTTGAGAAATCAATAACAAACAAGTTTTCCATATGCTGCTAACTTTATGCCGGACACTGTATAAGCCTTTTTTTTCATATATATCAGCATTATCGATATATCGAGCAAATACGCACTGTTGGGACACCCGGTATATTTATACTTCAATCAAAATTTCTTGGCGAGTAATCACTTGATTGCATATTAAAAAACTGAGTTGAGTTATGAAGACTCGTCTTATAAATTCCAGATCTTAGTCATGAGGCCCTCAGGGTGCTGTATTCCATTTATTATCTATCTACAGAAAGTGATCTCCTGGGATACTGTATCTATACATTTACAATAACAAGCGGATTGTCCCGTTGTTTGACATACACGAACACACACGTAATCAGATCCCAGATGAATTGCATGCACCATCGCTTATCTTGATTGCAGTGCGATAAGTTCACTTTCGGGTGGACGAAGTTTATGTACACACCGTGCTAAGCATAATTCATTATGGTGAGAGTTGTTCTAGTCGATATGATGGGGCCTGTGCATACAAAATGAAATGAACGAAAAACGTGTGTACATTTCTATCCTCTTCAGTTCATTCCGTGCCCTTTCAAAAGACATCCCACACATAAACACACATACCTATATTGCATTGCATCAATATTACGGAACGCCCACGTATATCCACGAAAAAGCGATGGGTTTAGGCTTCAGTCACATTTAAACCGTTTTGATTGATGCAATTTCGGAGTGTTGAATTGGCCTACGGTTCCGTGATGTCCTTCTAGGGGATAACTCATCGATTTGACATTAAGCCGAATGAAAGAGGAAGAGGATGGTTAACGTTGATTGCATGAAAATTGCTGTGCGTGTCGTGTCTTGTACGATTAATATTCCGTAGCAGTGTATTGATAGATATAAATGAGATTTAGACATATTAGCCTAAGAGCTGATGTCGAATTTGGAGAAGGTATTTTAGGCACTATGAACTATTAAAAATGTAGTATTTGGATGGTGGTTGAACGAGCAATCGAGCCAGGAAAGGCGTTTGCGATTATTTTGCTACTGCGCAGCATGAGATCTTTAGAAAAACGCAGACATCAAGCATCCATTATGTTCTTGCACAAGCTATGAATAGGTGAAGTGGACTCACCAGCACTATTATCTCAAATTGATTTCCATGTGCCGAGATTGGAGTCTAGATCAAATACCACCTTTAAGTGCAAAAGAGCTCGAACAAATAGTATGTCTAAAGCTCCGATCAATGTAATGCAAATAAGCTATCAAATATATGTGATATTTTTAACTGCAGTAAGTCGGAATTAGATAATAAATCTCGAGCATACTTATAGTGGTTTAGGAATAAACCATGCATGCACTATTTTGTGTCTCATACCTTAGGTTTATTCTTAGCACTATTCCCCGTCAATTCCCTAGTATGTTCTGTTAGATACTAATACTATCTTGTAAAGTATTATCAATAATATTCAATTGCCTTGTAAATGGTTTCTGTTTGGCAATGAATGCATTATTTATGCTTTATTTATTTATTTATTTATGAGATGTTTGCAAAAAAATTATCGCAAAACATATCCTTGAGGCACTTTGAATTTTTTTATTCTCCCAATTTGGCAATCATAGAATCCATAAATAAGGGGTTCTTAACTCACTATTACAGTAATTTGATATTTTAAAAATATGCCCTTCTCAGCATGTTGAAAGCCCCATGTTTTCAAGTAAGGCAATGGATAATTCAATTCCGTTTTTTTCATAATATCAACAACAGTTCTCTCGGAGTAGTGGTTAGCGCGCCAGTCTTTTTTTTCTTCAAGCATGTTGACTTTAGGAAATTCAACTCGTGTAATTCGCCGCGTTATTACCAACATAATAAGACCGCAAATCAGTCAGTGAAAAATTTCCAGGCACAATGCTTCCACGAAAATTTCAAGAATTCTTGAGCAATTATTCACCTCGTTATTTTTGAGCCAATCAAATGGCCAAAATTTCAATCGGGGAACCAATAAGATCCAGTTCTATAGTGATAAAACGTCTTCTCGCTGTTTTATACTGATAAAACCACCAGTAGATTCGAAATTGTTTTGCAATAAAACCACACTATGTCCTGTCATTAAATGTCAACGCCTTCGAATCATATATTATACAGGGTGTTACCAAATAAATGCGAAAGTTTTTAGGGGTTGATTCCTTGTCGGAAATTCAAGGGAAGGAAAATGCATAGCAATACTTCTTTAACTCCTGTGTTGTGTCCGTAAAAGCAATAGTTTCCTGATAAAAAAATAAAATACAACATTGAGCATGAACGGATCTTCTGTAAATGGAATCGAAAAAATCTAGTAGGTGGCTAACACGTTTTGTTTGCACAACTTGTGACTTCAATCGTAGTATTTTAAAATCGAAAAAAATCTAGAAGGTGGCTGTCAAGTCGCTTTGATGTGGTAGTTGAAAGTTCAATTCTGTCTTTTGAATCTTCAATATGAATGATTACACTAACGCTAAAATGGCCGATATGCACTTTATGATTGGTCGTGTCAATGGAAATTTTTTGGAAGCTAGACGGCTCTATGCAGAGATGAATTCTCAGCGCGCGATACTTCATCATACAATAAACTAATCTGGAGAATTTTAAAGGATCACCAATTGTATCCTCACCATATTCAACGAGTCCAGGCTCTTTTGCCGCGAGATTTTCCCCATCGAGTGTCAATGGAGTCTTCAAATGATTGCCCAAAATACTCAATTTTTAGAAAATGTAATATTCACTAACGAATCCAACTTTTCAAGGCAAGGGATTACAAATTTCCATAACCCACATGCAATTCAAGAAGATCGGTATCAATATGAATTTTCACTCAACGTGTGGGTCGGAATTATTGGCGAAAATATTATTGTGCCGAATTTTCTACCGTTAAGGCTAACTGGTGCAACCTATACAAATTTTCTCTGAGAGCCGCTTTCCATTTCACTTGAAAATGTTCCACTAGCTATTCGACAACGAATGTGGTTTCTGCACGATGGTGCGCCTGTCCATTTCAGCATAACTGCTCGTCAGTACTTGGACGACGTGTATCCAAGGCAGAGCAGGACCTCAACTTTGGCCTCCCAGATCTCCAGACTTAAACCCTCAGGACTTTCGCATCTGGGGTCACCTGCTGTCCTTGATTCATACGACCCTCATTGAATGTGTGAATGATTCAAGGAATCGCATCATTGCAGCCTGCGAGACAAATATTTCAACGTTTGCGACAGTCTATGAGACGAAGACTTGATTCCTGTTTAATGGTTGGACGTGGTCATTTCGAGCAGTTTTTATAACTCCGTCCCGTTTGATCTTGTTGCCCTTTTCATTGTTATAACACATATAATTTTGTTTTGTTTGTATTTTTCAATTTGATATTCTATCAAAACGATACATTGTACTGGTACATGCCTACATTGAAAGTTAAAACAAGCGGAATAATTTCAGAATACTATGATTGAAGTTATGCAAACAAAACGTGACGGCCACCTACTAGATTTTTTCGATTTGATTTAGAGAAGATCCGTTCATGCACAATGTTGTATTTTATTTTTTAACCGACGAAACCAAAAAGGAGGAGGTTTTTTATTCGACCCGTATATATATTTTTTTTCATCATATTTTTTTATGTATGATCACGCATAACTTTTTACTGAGGCGTCCGATTCCGATAATTCTTTTTTCGGTGGATAGGGTGTACTTCTAATTTGGTCAGATTTGAATTTAAAGAAGAAATCCACCGTGTACTTCGAATTTGGTCCCATTTGGATTTGAAAGATGAAATCCACCCCTAAGGGTAGCGAAATGAAGGATATTGATCACTCACCCTCTGAATTCTGGTCCGTTAACCGATTCTATCAGGCATAACTTTGTACTGAATTCTTCGATTTGGATGATTCTTTTTTTAATAGATAGGGTATACCTTATATTTGGATTTCGGAAGGAATTAGCCACCCTTGCGGGTGGAAAAATAGGGGATAATTGATTTTTCACTAGTGAACATTGGCACACACATACGTAGTTGACAATGACAAATCGCTACTGACATTATTCTTGATCCGTCAAAATCAGTATATTTCATGAGAGGATGGAATGATATACAAAGTAATGAAATAAACTAACCAGAACAACGAAAATAATTTATATTACAACAAATAGTAGAAGTAGATAATCATATTATTTAACTGGTAATAGTTGAAGTAAGGTGGGCAAGTAAAGTATTTTGGAGTAATCAAAACAAGTAGGTAGTAATTGGTAGATTTTACAACAAAAATTGAAAAATAAAAACTTTTTTAACAAAAAAATTAAACCGACGAAATACGGAACTAAAAGTAAAAATAAAAACTTTTTACCAAAAATTAAACCGACGAAAAAATCAACTGAAAAGCAAAAAATAAAATAAATCTTCTTAGTCTAAATGATAATTGAGCTCCTACACTAATGTAAGTAACTGATTTTGAGTCGGCGCCAAACGAACTAGCAATTGAATTAGGTGAAGCGTGAAATGATGGCAGCGAGATGCACGGCTGCGTTTTGATGACTTCTTTCATACATAATGATCTTCGATAATTGTTTGTTTGGCGCCGACTCAAAATCAGTTACTTACATTAGTGTAGGAGCTCAATTATCATTCAGACTAAGAAGGTTTATTTTATTTTTTGCTTTTCAGTTGATGTTAAGTCGGTTTAATTTTTTGTTAAAAAGTTTTTTTCATTAGGAAACTATTGCTTTTACGGACACAACACAGGATTTAAAAAAGTTTTGCAATGAATCGTTCTTCTCAACACATATTTTTTAATTGAGAAACTTTGTTTCGTTAAAAAGTTCTGGTAAAAAATGGAATAGGGGTTCCATGTTTCACCCTTTTAAAAAATTACAACAAAATTAAAAAAAAACATTGGTAGCCTTTTTATTTATTTATTGGTAGAACATGCCCAAAAAATGCGATTTCTTCAACTTTCAGCAATTTCCAGAAAAAAAAAACAAATAAAAAACTTTTAAAGGCAAGCTTTCATTGAATTGCACTAAAAAGGAAAAACATAATTTCTTCAGGGGTGTCACGTTATTCTGTACCAGATACGAAAATGTATCGCTCGAGAATTCATATTTTTCAAGACATTTCATCTGCAATAAAGACAGAAATCTGTAACATTCTTGATAGCCAGCCATAATTCCATTAAAAATGAAAATGTCCCATTCCTCAAGACAGATAACTACAAAAACCTTACAATAGGTATATGTTGGTAGAATATCCATAAAAAAACATCTGCTTCCCTGTCTAATGCCTCGACGGACGTTGAATGACATCCAATGGATAAACGTGCAAAGAAAAAGGCGAGATCGTTATCAGCGAAGCAAAACAAAACAACCAGATGAGGAGTCAACAAAAACTTGTCACAAAAAACAAGGGAACTCCCAAACAATGAATACCACAGATGTTCGCAATTCCGAAACTCCACAAAAAAAGGCAAGAACGTTATCAGCGAAAAAAAAAACAAAACAACCAGATGAGCAGTCAACAAAAACTGGTCGCAAATAAACAAGGGAACTCCCAAACAATAAATACCACAGATGTTTCCCGAGTACTGCTTCAAGAACAGAGTAAATCGAAAATGAATCAGCTGATAAATTTAGTACAGGACGAACAACCTCTTGAGGTTGGAAATACCAATACAGAATGGAAAACAGTGAGTTTCAGAAGGCATTACAGCGGAAGAAAAAATTTGTAGGGAGAAATAAAGAACAGTGGAGATAGTTGAGGGTGTTCCAAAAAACATCAACCTTACATGTTACAAGAATTGAAAAGCGGCAACCGCAGCCTCCCTCACCAATGTGATGAAAGTGTATTTTCCTGAAGTAACGTGTGGAAATGATTCAGTCAAAATTTCCACAATTTATTCATCATTTAAAGTAAACATATTATCTGAAAACTTTAAAAAGGCTATGAATCCTGAAATTTTGCCTCACGGGGCCGTCATAAGTCGTTTTATATACCACAGGAAAAGGAAAACGGTAGAAATATGATATTCAACCCCGATATTGTGTTACTGAATGTACAAAGTGTTAATCAGAACAAGATAAACAGTTTATATGTTGATATTCACAGCCATGATGTTAGTTTTATTTGTTTGACAGAAACTGGATTTAGGGAAAATTCAGAAAACAGTTTTCATTTTAACGATTTTACATTGAAAAGTAGTTATTGTAGGAAAAATAAAAAAATGGGAGGTGTGGCAATTCTCGTAAAAAATGATATAGAAACATACCGTATTGATCTCACAAAATATTGTGTTGAACAAGACATAGAAATTTGTGGCATTTCTTGTAACTTGAGTATAGACAAAACTATAATACTGTGTTGCTATCGTTCTCCATCTGGGGATTTGAATGTTTTTTTAAATACTATACATATTGTTTTAAATGATATTTTTAAACCAGATGTGAATATCTTTTTATGTGGGGATTTCAACGCAGATTGTTATGATAAGTTCAGTCCGGCATTTAACAAAATTTGTGAGGTTTTAGAATGTTTTAATCTAAAATACACAGTATCGTGGCTGACACGAGTCACTACTAGTAGTGCCACTACAATTGATCAAATATTCACTAACTTATACGAGGAAACAATATGTTGTGTCATTGATAATGATATATCCGATCACAATCTCATAATTTGCGATATGGAGCTGAGCGAAATGTAAAAAAAAAACAAAAAAAAACAACAGAATACAGCAGGCGATTTACGAATGATAACATAAATCAATTCAAGATAGACATCGGTAATGCAAATTGGGTTGAAGTCTTGAATAATACTGATATTAATCTTGCATTTCAGGCATTTTTGTCGACATTCTCTTATCATTTTGAGACAAATTTCCCAAAATTACCAACTCGTTCAAAAGAGCAAAATAAAAAGAAAATAAAAAGAAATGGATCACACATGTAGTAGAACAATCTAGTCAAAATTTAAAAGACCTTTTTAACCTACAAAAATGTTGTCCCAAACTGAAAAACTACTATAAAGTCAGAAAAAAGAGCCACGATAACTTGATAACTAAAACAAAAAAGGAATATTTTCAAAACAAAATAAAGAATTCAGACAATCCTTCAAGATCTGCATGGCAACTGGTGTCAGAGCTATCCAATAAATCGAAAGCTATTAAACAATGATAATAATAAACGATAATAATATCATTGTTGACGATCCGAAAGACGTGGCTGATCTCTTCAATAAATTCTACACAGATGCGCCTAAAAATATATTGAGAAATATAGTCTCCCGTGATAAGGACTTCAATCATTTTCTGCGTGACGTTACGTCACCTCCAAATTCTCTTTTTCTTAGGCCATATCAGGAGCTTGAACTATTTCAGCTACTTAAATCAAAATTAAAAAATTAATTTTCTTCGGGATCAGATGAGGTACCTACAATTCTATTGAAAAAGTGCCTATCAGAACTTATTTTGCCACTCACTTTTATGGTAAATCTCTCATTGTCTTCTGGCGCTTTTCCAGAATTGCTGAAATGTGGTAAAATAACACCTGTGTACAAAAAAAACTGTCGCCAGAGCCTTGAAAATTACAGACCAGTCACAGTACCATCAACTTTTTCCAAAGTATTCGAGTATTGCTTTTTAGATAGATTAATGTCATTTTGTCAAGAATATGATATAGTTTTGAGAAACCAACATGGATATTTGAACAAAAAATCTACGAAGACCGCAGTGTTTTCTTATTATCAAAAAATAATAGAATATATTGAAGCGGGAGAATGCCCTGTTGGAATCTTTTGTGACCTCAGCAGGGCATTTGACTGTATCAATCACGACATACTTCTGGAAAAGTTGTATAGGCATGGAATTAGAGGTTGTCCTCTAGATTGGATAAAATCATTCATACTCAAACGTACACAGTACGTAGCAATCAACAATCATTTCTCACAGCAAACTGAAACAGATATTGGTGTCCCTCAGGGGTCCATATTGGGACCAATTCTGTTCCTGTTCTATATTAATGACTTGGATAAACTTCCTGTGCCTGCATCCTCCACAATGTACGCTGATGATACGTCGTTAATCATATCGGAAAAAATGGACTCTTCCTTGCGTGATAAATGTAAAGAGGTGTTGATTTCTTTGAATGAATGGTTTTCAGCGAATTATTTGTTTCTAAATACTTCTAAAACGCTAGCACTGAGGTTTCGCCATATCCAAAAAGAATGTAACGACTTGTCATTCCAGTCAGACGAATCGAGTCCATTGATTTCAACTAGTTCGGATCAAACCATTTTTCTAGGATTACGGATAGATAAAAATCTCAATTGGAAGGCTCACTCCCATTACCTAATCTCAAAGTTGAATTCGATTGCCTTTCAATTCAGAAATTTGCGGCATGTACTCAATATAGATCAATTGACACAACTCTACTATGCACAAGTTGAGAGTAGGCTACGATACGGTGTAATATTTTGGGGTTTATCTACCATAGCAAAAGATATCTTCGTTGCACAAAAACGAATTTTATGAGCAATGCCGGGGCTTTCACAGACTGATTCATGCAGAGATATATTTAAAAAACTGAAAATATTAACATTGCCATGTCTAGTCATATCAGAGATGAGTATGCTAGTATTTGACAATAATGATGAAATATATGTGAGGAACAAACAAAATCATAATTTCAACACGAGACAAAAGAATGATTTTTCAATTCCATTTGGAAAATTCAAAATAACTCACCAATCTCCCAGTCATATGGCTCCTTGAATATACAATGCTCTTCCTTCAAATGTGAAAAAATGCTTCACAAAACAATTATTCAAACATAAGTTGGAATCCTTTTTGACAGAACAGTGTTTTTATAGACTGGATGAATATTTGTCGTAGCAGTCTGCTGTGAAATCAATTTTACCTTTTTAGTATTATTTTATTTAAAATTTACGTGTGTAGATATATAAACATTTTGAATGTAAGCAACTGACTTTTTCCATATGGTTTGTAACTGTCTTGAGGAAATAAAATTATTATTGGTACTTTGCAAGAAATTTTTCATTTTAATGACATTTCATCTAGTTTCCTCTGAAAACGATAAGACACTCCGATAACCACTTTCTGTTAAATTTTTTGAGACTGATAATTTTTCTTCAATATATATGACTGTTTACGAAATACCACCAAATTGGAGACTTCCAAAACTCGACTTTTTTATCATGGTACCAAGAAAATGGGCAGCAGAAAAAAAAACTATTTTATGTTCCTTTCTACAACAGCTGATCATCGGAGAATTTGGAATATTCGTGTTTAGCGTGTTTTCTCCAAACATAGTAGAATAGGCCTACAGGGAAAACCACTTAAAAAATGCACGTCTGGGGTAGGGCGCTAACCTGTTAATTCATATCCTATAATATGAAAATCCAAAAAATTGCATGAGATTCATTGATTTCCAATGCATTAGTTCAAACCACCCTGTTATATTGCAATTTTTATAACAGAGATTTGTTCGAAAATAGCCTATTTCTGTCTCCGAGTATATGGGTATCAATAAAATCCAAACATTCAAGAGTATGTAGCCGACAAACGAGCCCGGAGACCTATGCTGGTATTGATGACAATATATCAGACTCCTCAAACCGTACATTATATCTAAAATTCATGAAGACCATTTTTTCTCGAAATACAGAGTATTCATTGAGAAAAAAACGCATTTTTCTAAGAAACTTGGATTGTATCTTTTTACTCATCCTGTATACATGAACTATGCGACGTTCTCAACATTGAAATATATATATATTATATATATATATATGACATGCTCTCCCCTATCCGAAATAAGAAACGAGGGGTTGCGTACCCCTATTTTGGAACCACCCTTATAAAAAAATTCAATTAACTTTGATCGAGATCAAGGGAGTACATCCAGGCAAATTAATTCCACAGAGAACCACCTGGTTGGTTAAAATTAATTATATATATATATATATATATTTGTAGAGCACTAAACGAAACTATTTGAACTATACACGATCCATGAACTCCTTATTCCATAAAGGACGATTGGACTACAATAATCTCCCGCTTGAGATAAAACAAAGTGAATCTATTGTGACATTCAAAAAAGGACTTACTAGTCATTTGAAGATACAACATCCATATTAACATTGATATTATAATATCATATATATCTACTATTTGTAATTAATATTGTTATTTTTTTTTCTATTCTCTGAATGCTTGGATAATTCCGAGCATACACATTCTATTTCTATGAAGTTGGACTGTGACTCTGTCCATTCAATTTTAAAAATGTTTTTGTATATTAGGATGCCTATTTGAAATAAAGATTATTATTATTAAAGTATTATGGATACGAGATCAACGTGACATTGTACCATCATTGAGACATGGATTCCAAGAATAAATAGGTGTTTTGTCAATTCTCGAAATTGTAAAAAATTCTGAGCAGAAATCTTCACTTCATCTTTAACACTCTCTATTCCGAAAACTAGTCGGTCGATTTGTTTGTGCCCAAGGACACTTTTGCCGAGAAAGTCAAAATCTACAACATACCAAAAATTCAGTAACTTTGACCGAAAGCCATTTTCCATAAGGATGATGCGGGGTCGTTTGATGAATATTTGTTTGTTTAGCTTCATCGGTGAGTGAAATAAACTCACCTATCGGACTCGGCGTCAACTCCTTCATCACATAATGCACCTGGATATCATGATTCTTGAACAACTTGAGTTTCCTGGACACATACGACTTAGCATTAGTGACCGCCTTGGTATACTCTCTCACCCCGAACGACTTGTAGGGTACCACCAACCCCACATGGAGGTGTGTTATTCCCATCCTCATAGACGGTACCGTGGGAGGCAGTATGTGGTCCTCCTCAGGAATCACCGTGGTGGTGGTGGAACGAACCCCCCAGTACTTCCCCCTATTTTGATTCCGTTTCCCCTAGGAGAAGAGGAGTTCTTGCCACCACCAGCCCCAATCCTGAGTCCACTACCTCTTTGGACTTCTTTCCAAGCCGGACCCCCACTGACAACCACTACTATGAGAACACTCAGTAGAAGCCCCACTTTGTTCATGGTGGAATTATTTTCACAGAAGATAGTTCAGAAATTCATTTTTCATGGATGCTTCCGGAGTTGAGTCCGGAGTTCGTGTTATGCGTTCTGACGGAACTCTTCTTGTTGGTGCGAAACATTATGTCACAACAGAAAGTGGGAGTGTCGCCTATGCCGATTGCGAGGGAATTTGCGAAGCATACACGCGGATCGCATTCGAGAGACTGAAAGCAGCTCCCAATGCGGATCTCTGCCAGACCAAGAGGTCCTGCGCGCAGCATTGTGTTTATTTGTTTTGGAATTATTTTTGGTTGATGAGTATGCTATTTTCTATTTACGTATGATTGGGGATAGTGTTAGGGGGTGGTTGATGAATGGCAGTTGCGAATCTTTAGTATTGAAAGCGAATGCTGGACGATTGGAACTGTCTGATAATCGTAGTTTTTCACAGGCAGATTTATTTAGAAAACCAAAGAAATAAATTTTCCTTGTAGTTATTCAATCAACTAGTGTATTAATGGTGGCGATTAATGATCGAGATATAGTAATAATAATAATATTAATGAATTTATTCAGTGTTTAGTATAAGTACAGTACAGTATTGGCGACAATTTGAACAGTCTGAACAAATTCAGTTAACCCACAAAGGAGAATCTGTGCGTGGGTATTTCTGATATATTCACAATATTCACAATATTCACATTGTATAATAAAATGTGAAATGGTTTTGACAACTAAAATATATAATATGTAGAAAATATAATGTTACAAGTATAAGAATGTTATATTTTTTTTTAATGGTTTGAATGTATTGAAATGTGAAATATTAGAATGTTGAATGTGAAGTGCTGAAATATTTAATGTTGGAAAGTATAAAAAAATAAACTCACATCTAAATATATTCACAGAATTGTTTAATAGTTATTGTAATTCTAATTATTTTTCAAGTCAATCATGTTCTGCATTTCAATCCGGGGTTTGTTCATAATCCATACCCTTAGTTTTGACTTGAGCAGGGATGTGGAATTGAGTGTTTTCAGCTGTCTCGGTCTTCAACATACGAGGTACGTTCAAGGCGTTTTCTTTATGTCTGGTTGAGTAATTGTGCTCGACATATTTTACTTTGGCTAAATTTCATGTTTTGATTTGTCAAAAGAGCTAAAACAAATATTTGATGGATATCCATTACTCCTGCATTCCTATACAGTTCATCACTCGAATATCTGAAGTCCTTTCCCATAATTATTTTCAGCATCCATTTTTGTATTGTGATCAGATGCCTCATGTGAAAGTTTGTTGCCCCACCCCATGCTATGATTCCGTAGTGGAGATGGGTTTGTATTAGATTATCAGATGTTTTGTATCAAAGAATTTTTTTGGGTATCGAAATTTTGCTAAATAATATCTTATTTTTTTATTATGTTATTTATATTACTGTCTAGGTGAATTCCCAAAAATTTTACTGTTTTGTCGCATCCTATTTGCAGCACCTTACCTTGATGGAAATTTTTTTTTTTTATATAAAGGAAGATTCGATTCGTAATACGCAAAGGGTAATAAATACTGTCTTTTTCAGATTTATGGTTAGTAATTCACTACTAAAGAACTCCAGCACCAGTGGAAATGATTCCATAATTTTTTGTTTCAGATCGCACCAGTTTTTGTCCCTGAAAAAGATGACAGTATCATCTGCGAAACTACTTATTATTTTTCTTATCGCTTATTTAATTTTCAATGTTCACACATTGCTCCCGCCCTTCTAGATAGCTTTCCATAAGTTGATAAGTTTCCTCTGAAGCCAATGTTTTCCAACGTTTCCAGTAGACTGGGTGGCTGACGGTATCGAAGGCCTTTGCGAGATCGTCAAAGATACATATATATTAATGTTCGAGATTATTAATCGCCATTTTAATATACGAGTTGATTTCACAATTTTTCCATCGACCTCGTTCCTGGGATCAACGTGAAGTTTTCGATATCCATTTGCTTCAACTAGGTGGAAACTTACAATATTTGGATTCTTAAATACATAAATTTGACAGCGCGAAGGTACCATGATTTGGAAGGTTATAATACCCAAAATAGTGTAAAGAATTAGTATTCCTCCACAAAAAATTACCTTTATACAATAAATCGTGTATGTTTAGTAGCCTACAATGATGCATTAATAGAGAAATCAACCATCAATAGGTTATTAATAGTCGATTTCGGTGTATGTTTCGCTGCGTATATCACAATTATGCAGAGTAACAAAAATACTCATGATGCTATCTTCTCCTTTTTGTATGAAGTTTATTCTGAAATAAACAATGGAGAACTTGTCGAGTCGGTGTTCTGTGATTTGTCGAAAGCTTTCGACTGTGTAGATCATGGTTAAAAAAGCTCCAAGTTTATTACTTCAGGGAAAAAACACTGAGCTGGTTTCAATCATATTGGGCTGGTCGAAAACAGATAGTGAAAACAACATCACACTCGCAAGAAATAAATATGAAATTTGGAGTTCCTTAAGGATATGTGTTAGGTCTATTACTGTTTCTTTTATATGTTAATGATATTAATGTCCTCGATTTAATTGAAAACCACTTTTTGAGGATGATATAACCATCATGTGGCATAGCAAAACCGTAGTAGACTTGAAAAATAATATCACATTGGATCTCAACAAAATTAAGGATTGGTGTGATGCTAACAAACTGTCATTCAATGTTAAAAAAACGAATGTTGTATCTTTCAATGTGTCCTGGACAACACATCATTGAACAGCAAGGTGATTGAAAAGAAAGATTGTACAACATTTTTAGGTCTCCTCCTAGGAAACAAATTAAAAATTGAAGATCGCGTTCATAATCTCAATAATAAAATAGCATCTGGATGTTACGCAGTGAGGGTTATTACAAGGGAACTAGGATTTCAGCCAGCTGAGATGGCATATTATGCCTAGTGGATACCCACCTCAGGTATGGTATTCCATTTTGGGGGGTGTGCAATGATAGCTTGCTGGGTTCAGTCTTAGTCGTACAAAAACGAGCTGTGAGAAATGTATGCAAAGCTCACCCTAGAGATTCTTGAAAACAGCTGTTTAGAAAACATAAAACTCACCGTTGTTTCGATTTTCATCATGGAAACTGTTTCTCTGATACACAAACATAAGTGCAAGTTTTCTAGTAATTCGGATTATCATGTTACACGTCAAACAAGTAATAACCTGCTAAATTCATCAATCCCAAAAACCAAACCAGTGAAGGACTCAATATACTATAATGGACGTGAAATGTATGATCATATACCCAAAGAGATAAGAGAGATTGTTCAATGTGATTACTTCAGACATGCCCTGAAAGAACTGTTCTCCTCCAGACCATATTATAGTATACAGGTTTTTTAGGAGGATTTTCAGTAACAAAAAATAAAATAGAATATATTTGGGATTCTTTTCTTATTTTTCATCTCTAAATCTATCTTGCGGCATATTTTCTCTATACGAAATATAAATTTATACAGTCCCCTCGATTTTCCATCCAGTCATGTCATATATTTTTTTATCAATATTTTTACTTTTGTTTTGTTCTCACCTAGATGTACACCATCATATCTCTTGAGTTCCGACATTTTTATTTTTATTATTATTTTGTAAATGCTTTGTTTACAAAATTAATATTTTTTTGACAATAAGGTATATTTATTATTATTATTATTAATAGAGGAATTGAGCGTTGATATGGGTCATATCTATCAGTCCTTAATCTGGATGTTCCATAATAAAGACAGAACAAAATCCTCAAGGTTTGTCGATAACAAGTCCATTGTTTTACCAATTTTCAGTAAATCTCATACACAGAGATTTATTTTCTTTTATGACCCTAAACTTTACAATTGCTTGCCATATGACGTGAAAACTCTTATTCGTTTTTCAAACTGAATAACTTCAATCAAAAAGCTTATTTCACTGTCTTTTTCCGTCCTGCTACTGGAATTTGTAACTATATACATTTAAGTCCACTCAGAGAACAAATGCCACAACACAGGCATTAGCTGCCTAGATGGATTGCCTGTTTTGGAAGTGGAACCATAACAAACAAGTACATAAATGATTAAAAGGATTGTATTTACTGTAATTATTATTGTTATTATTATATTAACGATCGATTTCGTGTAGATTTAACAGACTCGTTAATGAGAGGTCGGCAGAAAATTTATTTTATGAAATCGTAGCAAAGCGCTTCCGACTGTTGAATATCAAATTGAAATAGAAGTATATATTTTAAATTAAAATTTTCAAATATATATTTCGAAAATTTGAAAAAAATTAGGTTATTTACTTGTCAGATGTACCGGGTTATTTAATATAAATTACCCACCCATTATCATCGTTATTAGATCCCATAGAAAAAAAAATTAATGTAAAAGTTGTGTGGTGATGACTGAATCTTTCTAAAATGCTATCAAAAATGCAGTAGCGTGCAGATTTCCAGGGGATATTTTTTTTTAATTTTTTTGAACTTTTGAAATGATATTTTTTTTCTGGTTTTTAAAATGTACCTATCTTATACCGTTTTTGAGTTATTAAACGTCGAATAACTGGTTAGACTGGTTGTTACTGTAAATACCTATCCTATGAAAGTTAACATTTTAAAGTAAGCTATGAAAATGAAAACTATATTAGTTTAGAGACATTTCTCCAATGCCATAATCAAAATCGTTCACAGTGAGGAATACAAAGTTCAAATGTATACTTGTTATATACAAAACAACAAAAATAAACGTGCAGAAAAAAGTGCATATAGTGTTCTATCCAAACACCGTCAAGAAAACTTCAATTCAAAAACATTTACAAAATGTGACACATACCTTCAGTTCAATATAAAAAAGCCTGTAGTTCGAGAAAACCAGGAAGAACAGCTAGATATACATTTCGAATAAACACAGTATATAATGACGTTGTTATTTAGGTATCACCCAATTTCTTCAGAAATAGTCTATTAAAAAACAATAATGTATCCTTTTCTAAACTTTTGAATTTCAGAGAATGTGGGGAGAATTTATTTTTATTTTTGTTCCATGTATTTGAATGTTTAATCGATCATATACTTCGAAATGAATTCAGCTCATCAAATGCATTTATGTAAGCAATCAAATCCCAATATCAGCGAATATACACCATGCTGTTAGTATGTCCGCGAATATACACGCTACTTGCTAAAAAACAAATGACCGTTTTCCGAAACACTTCCTAGGAAGAAATTCAAAAAAACGTATAGTAAGGCGACGACATAAATTCTGCTCCCATATCTACAAAGCTAATTTTTTGTTTAATAATTGTTGACACAATGTGATTCATGAAAGTTAGAGTCTGCCAAGCTTTAAACGTTGCCAACATCAATAACAATTTATGTAAAATGTAAAAAACCATTATGTAAGAGTCTTATACCTACAAGACTGAAACTTTTTACAGTGATGAAGGTTACCTAAAAGTACAGGAAAATTATAGTCCACCGCGTCGAAAGCGTTGCCATTAAAGGTCCACCACCCACATGAGGTGTTGAAAATACAACCTTGTTTGACTCATTTCTACAAGGCTGATTTTTTCCCCACTAGTTTATTCCATAAAACGACCAGACAATTTAGTCTACCGAAAATCTGATTTTGTTAAAGCCTTGGTAAACTCAAGGAAAGCACGGTCGCTCAACCGCAGTCGCTGCGCCATCTGTTACAGGCCACTGTGAATTATTGCATTTACCAGCATCAATTAAAAATCTACTAAGCCATTTTTTTTAACAAGGAATTCATTCAACTTATCATTATCGTCTACTTTCAGTACAAGGTGGCTAAAGCTTTGGCAGACGTACCTAAAGTTATAGCGCGGGCACATGATTGAAGCATTGCTACTTTGTTATTAAGTATACAAAGATATTTTTCATATTAATTATTTCATATTTATGGTCAAGTTGGATTTATTTAGGCTTTTTTTATTTATTTAAATTTTTTTTATAATTTCAATACTTCAATCTATCAGATATATTATGATATAACTCTATTATACAATTATGATATAATACGACCTTCCACATATACTGGAGTGAGGAATTTAAGCATAACCCACCCGAATGTTCGATAAAATGCTATTGCACTTACTTTAGGAGGACTATAACTCACGTTATTCTGATTTTCTTTGAAATATATGAAATTAAGAATAACGCTATGAGACATTTGTAATAATATTATGAATATCTAAACTATAATTATATTGATAACAAATTTGTAATAAAATATATATACATACATATATATTGTGATGATATCAAATTTATGTTAACTATTAAAAGAATAAAAATTTGATAAAATGATACGTATACATCAAATGAGTATCTGCTATGGTGGTTTTACAATTTTTCTGTGCACTTTGCATTTCTGAAACCTTTTACCATCTTATGTTCGACTCAGATCATCAAAGAGTTTAGCAGTGGAGATTTTCTGTTGACATCAATAGGTTTCCACCTATCCATTTAGATTGCACAACCTATAAAAAGAATAGACATCAAAATCTACAAACAAAATCTTAGAATTCAAACATATAAAAATAATATATAAGCAAGAACATCCTGTATGCTAACTTTGAAACTCAAGGAAACAGGACAGGGACATGTCAAATAATTTCTCATGAAAAAATGATGAAATATCAAATCTGAGAACAGAAAATGGTTGAATAAGAATTTATAACCACTTTGTATAAATAATATTGAGTTCAGAAAAATAAGCTGTATATAAAATGAGTTTCATAGTGTAGAATGAGAAAAGTTGCTTTTAAAAGTGTGGAGGAAGAAAACAGGGTCGAAAAAATTTTTTTTGGAGAAAGCTATTTGAGCAAGAAATCACTTACCTGCTATCCAGATCACATTCCACACAGGACATAACCAACAATAAAAGGGAGCCAACGTCGGACAGGTTCACTTTCCAAAGCACGGGACACAGCCAGGAGTCTTCGTGAGTGCACAAACGCAACGAACTACAGGTAGTTTTTTTAAAACACGAATAAACGAAGTGATATCATTGGTATTAGACTCATTTTGGGGTCATTGAAAACATTTATCCACAGTGGTGAACTCTATTTCGTACTTATGACCACTTTATCAATATAACCTGTGAATATGTATTTGCTACATTAATTTTTTGCCCATGAGCAAGTCATGTAATGATTTTTTCAAGTTCATAGATTCAATTATATTTAATCTAAGCTAGATATCGCAGAGTAGGAATTTGAAACCTTTGGAAATTCATTTCAATAAAAAACAATAACTATTTTTTGTTTCGTCATTCATCATTTGATCATATCAGAAACTATATTTTCATGAAACAATAACTTGACTTCAAACAAAGCAACTAGTTGGCGCAACTGAATTCTGCTGAGGTGTAGGATGATCATGTATCCATAGGCGTGAAATGGTGTTTGCAAAAGAGTAAGAACATAGCCGGACTTTCCATTGTTATGATAAGTATTTTTTTAGAATCAAATAAAATTGATAATAAATCAATTTAATCAAGTTTACTAGCATTACAAATTGCAAAATTATTGTGATGTGAGTTAATAAAATAATAATAATAATAATCAATCAATAGAAAACAAAATAAAATAAACAACCCACATCATCATAATATATATTGTTATGTTAGGAAATGTCTATTAAATAATGAAACTGACAATGCATTATTATTATTAGGTATTTAAGTTATCGTGGTTCAAGCTAAGTTTGTTTTACAATTTTTCTATACTTTTTACTGTTCTAGAATCTTATACCATGTTCTAGTCAACGCATATGTATAAAAAAGTCGGTACTGAAGTATCTCTATTGTCATGAGTATATTACCAACAATACATTCAATTTGCACAAACAATAAAAATAATATGGAAATTTAAATTCATGGAAAAACTTTGGATCACAAGTAGATGAAATGGCATTCAAGTTGGAACATCCTGTATGGTAAATCATATCAGGAGGAAACCGAGATGTCAAAAATAATGTGAGGAAAATAATGAATTACCTATAAAAATTATGAAAACAGAACAATGTCAAATATGATTTTTTCCAAATGTGTAGATATAATATAAGATCTAGAATTGTATATTGTAATTAAAATCATTAGAATGAGTTAGAATAACAATAAGTCAGACAGAAAGTGGGAATAAACTTTAAAATTTGTGAATATAAACAAAATGTGTGTGTTGCCAAGAAGAAATGTAACAAGCTTTGGAGAGATGAAAAATTGAGGCAGATAACGAAACCAGGTTCCAATTTGGAAGAAAAATTATAAAAAACCAAGAGAAAACTCTTAAACTTATACAACGAATTCAGATACGATGGAGAATAAACAAACCACCACCTATTAAGATAACAAAGTCCAGTCCATGCCATTGCCAGGAACAAAAGGGGGTTTTCTGCAGTGTAGCTGTAGTTTTCCAGTGGGCACAAACATTTCTAAGAGGCACCACAAAGGAAGAATAGCAGGTATTTTGAAAGCAGAACTAAATAAAGTGCAACGTATCGGCTATTCGATCATTTGTGTCCATTCATTTGAACATTCAATGGTATTTTCTATGCTCACAGACTGTTCATAACATTCAAACGTTTATTAACCATGTATTTACATAAGCAAATTTTGACGATTCACCTCACTGTTCCGAGTTAGATATCGCAGAGTAGGTCAATTTTAGGGATTTATTTCAATAAAAACAACTATTTGACGATTTCTGCAATCTTTGTTTATCTATTGAGCACCTGATCATGATATTCCCACAAAATAGCACATTTGACATCAAGCAGCGCACCAAGTTGGCACTACTGAATTCTGCCATGAGGAAAAGAGATGACTCATACTCCATAGGCGTACCGACTGAGCTGGGATAAGGTGAAAGAGTGTTATGATAAGTATTTATTCTTCAAAAAAATTATAAAATAAACAAGGAAATCAAGGAAAAAATTTTTATGACAATATTTTATGACGACTAGGTGTTATTGAAAAATTAAATAAGTAACAATAACAATAATGACGATTAGCCAATAACAAATACAATATAAAATAAATATACATAATATAAAAATAATATATATATACATATATATATATATATATATATATATATATATATATATACATAATATATAAAAATAATAACTAAGATATTAATATGTAAACTATGATATGCAATTAATATCAAAAATATGGTCTTCGAATGTATACTGATAACAAAGTAGTAATGATTCAATCATATGCTCGCGCTATAACTTCAGGTACGTTTACCAAAGCCTTGAGCCGGCGTCTTGGCAATCCCCAAGCCGAGCTCGTCAAGTCTCGCGTCGTGAGAATGGTCGACTCGCGTAGGATCGAGACTTGTCAAGCATAAGCTCGAGGTGGCTCGACCGTTCCCATGAAATATCGGAAAAATTCTCCAAACATCAAAGGCGCGAGGCTTGACTAGCAAGCTCGTACTGTATGGCTTGTTGAGCGGTATCACGGCGCGAGGGTGTTGGTTGGCTACTTCGGAAGACCGGTGACTTCGAAGAGGGAGAGAGAGAGAAGTTGGCCGATAATCCTAATATAGGATTGACACCAGCGGATAGACCAATATAATTTCATTAGGTGTGCATGCGTGAATGTTTTCATGCATCACATTAACCCTCATCATCTTCGTTACTAACACAGAACTGAATTCAAAAGTGTGAATGGTTTCGAACAAGGAATGGTGGCTCAATTGGCAGAGCGTTCGACTAGAAATCGGAAGGTCCCAGGTTCGAATCCTGGCCGATCCATATTTTTATTCTTCAGTTCTAGTTTTCATTTTTTCGTCTGAATGCCACAAACTATTTTCTATGGAGAGAGAGTTCGTTGGTGAAAAAGTATTGTGTATTAACGTGGAGTGGAATTCAGAAGCAGTAATTGAATTCTTAGCTTTATATGAGAAAGAGGATGTCATTTGGGACAAAAAAAGTGATAATACGATGCTGCACATGCTATCCTCGCTATACGTTCTAAACTGAATAACTATTGCACTGGATAATGCATCCCTTCCTAGGCTCGTGTACCAACCTCCAGCCACTGGTAGACGACGAGTCGGTCAAATTATACACGCCGTGAGACCGATCAGATTCGAGATTGCCTAAACCCCAAGTAGACGACGCTATTCCACAGTAGTTAAATGAACTGCTGTAGAAAAAACTTGCTTTGTAGATTTTCATTGAGTCTACCAAGGCTCTAACAACGTCAGATTTCCAGACTAATTTTCTTGTCATTTTATTGAATAAACTAACGGAGAAAAAAAATCAGCCTTGTAGAAGTGAGTCAAAACAAGTTTGTATTTTCAACACCTTATGTGAGTGGTAGACCTTTGATAGCAACGCGGTAGACTATCATTTTGTTCACTTGTGATATCAACAAAACAAAGAACAAAAAAACAGCTTTGTAGAAATGATGACAGCCGACTGTCGCCGCCTCCCTTACTAGTAGATATGTTTGTAATAACTAGCTCGATTTATAATCTAGTCATATATACCACTCGTGATAGATATTTCAGGTAGAGTATACTTTCATATTTTTTCGCCAATATTGTTGCAGAAATACCACTCGATCAAATTTCCTCAAAAAAATACCTCTCCAGCTTCACTGTCGGGTTATTTTTAAAGAAATTTGGTCTCGTGAATTTCTACAAATTGACAAAAAGTATACTCACCAAAATATCCATCACTTGTGATATAACTCTGAATATATCATCCATTGTTTTGTGAACCCAATGCGATCTTTGGTATTGTATTCAAACGAATCTACGAAAAACTTCTATCGCTATGATTACCCTAGAAAAACTCCATCTTCCCTTCCTCCGTCTGGCTAAATACTTTTCACTATTACTTTCTACGAAATAACATGATGAGAATTTCGTTAGCAGGAGTCAATTTGCTGAATTGGCTAGTTACCCCAACTACACTCAATTCCATTATAATAATTCTCTTATTTCGCCTCGCCTGAAAGCTAATTGAATTGGTTTTTAAGGTGATTCATGGAACAAACGGAGTAATCGAATTGAATCGTGAGAGTGTACTGGAATCTACTGCACAGAATGGGTGCAACGAAAAATAGGTTAGGAAACTACGTCGTATCGGGAGTAGAAAGATGGTTTTCGCTACCAAACCTGACAGTTTTAGTGAAAACAGCCATGAATCATGACGTCAGACATCTGGTATTCTTTGCATTTTCAACCAGTGGCTGATATGGATGCTCTTCCATCAGACTAGTCCAGTACAAGAGTTCTAGGATACATCTAAGCCAGTGTCGTGTCGCTAAAATATCTAACGTGCGGATTTTTTTTTAGAGTAGGTTGGCCTTAGCGCTAAGCTTTTTTACCCGACTGCGCGACGCGAAGGAAGGTAATGTGTTTATCATGTTTTATGTTTGTTCCTTTGTGGCGTTCTAGAGACCAAACGCGCGGGCGGATTTTGATGATTCTTACGTCAATCGAATTGTCTCAATCTTGCGAGTGTCACTAAAGACACATGACATTCAATATGGCGGAAACCAGACGCCATATTAGACATTAAAGCATTTGTGTGTGAACACGTGTTTAAAATGACGAAATTACTGCTTTAATTCTGATCGATTACAGTACGGCCTTTGATACGATAAATCATCAACTTCTTCCCTCCATAATGCATTATAATGGTTTAACTGATAATACTGGAAAGTTTTTCACATCGTATCTCTCGAACCGATCGCAAATGGTGAAGGTTGATGATGATTTATCAAATTTAAAAGACATTGACATCGGGTGTACCCCAGGGGTCAATACTTGGGCCCATCGACTCAACTGACCGTAGGATTGAACAATTTGAAGTGTCATATGTACGCCGATGATACTCAATTGTATTATTCATTCAAATACGATGTGATGCAGCATAGTGATGATATCATAAACAAAGAACTGAACCACTTAGTGGAAGTATCGAAAAAACATTCCCTACACATAAATATTGACAAGTGCTCTGTAATCAAATTTGGAAGACAGGGTATTAGGTTGAAAGTTGGTGATTTGGGTATGAAAGTAGGTGGTGTACATCTTCCGGTGAAGAGTCATGTGAGAAATTTGGGAATTACAATCGACGACGACCTTGAATTCAAAAAGCATATATCACTGTTAATACAAAAGGCTTATGGAAAAATGAAATTATTATATCCTCACAGACATTCCTTGAACCTGAAAACTGAATTGCTATTGTGTAATTCTCTGATTCTGTCCACTTTTAACCATTGTGATGTAGTATATCAATACCAATGAACAACGGAGAATTCAGAAGGTTCAAAACTCATGTTTGAGATTTTCATTTGGCATTAGGAAGAGGGATCCCATTTCACAAACCCTTGAAAAAGCAAAATGGTTGAAAATGTTTGATAGGCGCACACTTCATTCCGCGGTGTTATTCCATAAAATAGTTGTCACTCATACACCCCCATACTTATATAATAAAATACAGTTTAGAACGGATGTGCATCATGTGAACATAAGACGTACAATGATTCATATTGTTAGGCACTCCACCGAGAATTTCAACCGATCTTTTACTTATACCATCGCAAAGTTATATAATGACCTCCCGCCGATCCTCCAATCTAAATCTATTGTGTGTTTCAAAAATTGTTACAAGCAAAATCTTTTATCAAAAACTATTATCAAATAAACATCATTATTAAATATATATGTGTTCTCCACTGTAATAATTATCACCTATTATTTTTGTAAGCTTCATTCATTCTCTTTCATATTGTATTTTGATCTGTATTCTTCAATGTTTTTCTTTTTCTCTCTATCATTGTCGTTTTATATTATTCACATTATTATTATACCATTATTGATTCAATATTGTAACAATATCCATATAGTGTTTGTATACTTTCATATGTATGGGAGTGGAACTCATGATTTGTTTTATTCCAAAATTGTTTTAATAATGTCTCATGGTGTAGTTGATAAAATCTTCATCGAGAAAACAATGGAATAAACACCCTTCATCATAATTATTACAATTATAATTTTTTTTTTTCAGGTTTTTATTTTATTTTCACTTTGAAATAATTTGATATAATGATTATTACTAATATACCACAAAGATAATATATAATGTAAATAAGTAAAATGCCTATTTCAAAGTTGTGATTCGGTGTCCTCTTGATCATAGAAGAAGACGTATGCTCCTCCACTCACAATGAATTTTGGTGACAGCGGTGATACTCTCGAGTCATTGTACTCGTGCCATGTGCCTGCGTAAGGGTGCCTACAGTAAGCCATGTAGTGTCCGTTAAGAGTTGTTCCGCTATGGTTGGATACAGCATACAAGTTGTAGCGACACGGAGCTGCGTTATCTACTGCATAAGTATTCATATCTAATCCATCGAGAGGAAAGTCAATGAAGACATTTAGTTTTCCTCTGAATCTATCCTTCTGCGAAAATCTTTTCAAGTGAATTACTAAAATTTTGGGGAATTTAAGTATAGATAATGACTTCGTGCATTTTCTCCTTTTCTTACATTTAGAACAAGTGGGTTTTTCGTCATCATCCAAAATTTCTTCCCTAGTAAACGAGTCTAAATTAATTTCACGTCTATATATTTTTTCTCTTTCTTCGTATTTTTTTTTTATTTATTATTAATTAATTATTGAGGTGCGAGAGTAAGAATGGTTTAATACCAATCTTGTAACCTTTTGACAGGTTTTTTTTTTCTTTCCTCAAATGTATCTAGATTATATTTTCTGTCAATAAATGTATATTATTATTATTATTATATTGTAAATAAAGACATGACAGCAATAATTTAAATTCAATATGGCGACAACCAGTCGCCATATTGTGGCAAAATTCAATATGGCGGAAACCAGACGCCATATTGTGAATGAAGACATGACAGTAATAATCAAAATTCAATATGGCGACAACCATTCGCCATATTGTGAAAAAGTAGCGTATAGCTTGGTCCATCGGTATTTGGTTAATTTGCTCGTTAGATGGTTTATTTCGGTTACAGTTACTATTTCGTTTTCCTTACATTTTTAACACACTTTCACTTGAATATTATAATAGAAACTTAATTAAGTACAGTCAAACTCAGCTATAACGAACGGCTCAACGACTAGGAATGGTTCATTATGAAGGGTGTTCGCTATGAAGAAATTATGCAGTACATGCATCCTGGTAGTTTTTTTTTCCACGTTAAATTCCGCAAATTATCGGCACTTGGTTGAACAATATTTCCTCGGTAGTTCGTTATAACCGAGTTTGACTGTATATTGTTAGTGACTGAAATTATCCATCCACTTTGTTGTTGTAGTATATTCATTTGTTATTGGTGAAATCGTTCAGGTACTTTGCTAGTGTATGATTCAGTACACATGGTGAGAGTTTGTATCTATTTGTTGTATACCTGAGTATTATACAGTGTCCGGCATAAAGTTCGCAGCATATGGAAAACTTTTTTATTATTGATTTCTCAAAAACAATCATTCGCGATGAAAACCTCTGCTACATCCCAAACCTGAAATGCAAACACCAAAATTGAATTTTATACGACCCTATACGAGGGAGATGGAAAAGCATGCTTTGTTTTCAAAATAATATTATCCCATCACTTCATTTCTCACGGTAGAATTCAAATTATGAAGAAATATTGTTCAAAATCGAATGTTGATCCAGAAATTTGAATCATAGCCACCTATGACCAATTTCATATTTCAACTTTTTTCCCGTTTTATCCTCATCGCCCTGTACAACATAA